>CAUYQU010011547.1:0-37515 GCA_963574635.1 Cheracebus regulus | reverse complement strand
ATTTTCTTTGACAAAGCATACAAAAAAATATAAAGTAGGGAAAGGATACCCTATTTCATAAATAGTGTTGGGAAAATTGGCAAGCCACATGCAGGAGAATTTAAATGGATCCTTATCTCTCACTCTATAAAAAATTAACTCAAAATGGATCAAAGACTGAAATCTAAGACCTGAAATCATAAAGATTCTAGAAGATAACCTTGGAAAAACTGTACACTGGCCTATGCAAAGAATTCATGACTAAAACCCCAACAGCAAATGCAACAAAAACAAAATGAAATAAATGAGACCTGATCAAACTAAAGGCTTCTGTACAGCAAAAATAATAATAATAATAATCATCATCATCATCAGAATAAACAGATAACTCACAGAATGGGAGAAAATATTTGCAAACTATACATTCAACAAAGGACTAGTATCCAGAGTCCACAAGGAGCCCAAACAAATCAGCAAGAAAAAACAAAATAATCCCACTGAAAAGTGGGCAAAGGACATGAATACACATTTTTCTAAAGAAGATATACAAATGGCCAACAAACATATGAAAAAATGCTCAGTATCACTAATCATCAGGGAAGTGCAAATTAAAACCACCATGAATTATCGTTACTCCTGCAACAATGGCCATTACTAAAAATTCAAAAAACAGTAGATGTTGGTGTGGATGTGGTGAAAGAGGAATGCTTACAAACACTGCTGGGAGGAATGTAAATTAGTATAGCCTCTATGGAAAACAGTATGGAGATTCCTTAAAGAACTGTAAGCAGATCTACCATTTGATCCAGCAATCCCAATACCGGGTATCTACCCAAAGGAAAAGAAGTTGTTATATGAAAAAGACACATGCACATGTATGTTTATTGCAGCACAACTCACAATTGCAAAGACAGGGTACCAATCTAAGTGCTCACTGATCAATCAGTAGATAAAGAAAATGTAGTATACATATACCATGGAATACTACTCAGCCATAAAAAAGAATAAAATAATGTCTTTTGCAGTAATGTGGATGGAGCTGGAAGCCATTATTCTAAGTGAAGTAACTCAGGAAAAGAAAACCAAATACCATATGTCCTCACTTATAAGCGAGAGCTAAGATATGAGTGCTCAAAGGTATACAAAGTAATGTGATGGAATTTGGAGACTCAGAAAGGGAAGGGTGGGAGAGGGGTCTGGAATTAAAAAAAAACAACAACATATACAACGTACACTACTCAGGTGATGGGTGCACTAAAATCTCAGAATTCACCACTATATAATTCATCCATTTAACTGAAAACTACTTGTACCTAAAAAGCTATTGAAACTTAAATTTTTTTAAATAAAATATTTTGCAATAAATAAAGAAAAGAAACTAAAGTACAGTGTGCACTCCTTACTAAGGTTCATGTTTATATACAGTAAAATTTACCCATTTTAGTGTATCGTAGAGTTTGACAAACACAAACAGTGTATAATCACAGCACAGTTGATATAGAAGTGTTTCATCACCCCCAGAAACTTCCTCCATGCAATTTTTTGGTCAATGCCTCCACTTACCCTCAACTCAGCACTGATCTGATCTCTGTTCTTATAGATTTGCCTTTACCAAAATATTATACAAATGGAAACATCATACAGTAAAAAATAACAATAATTTACACTGAGTAGAAGCTTACTTAATAGGTAATTGCCCATTTAAATTTATTTTTGTATAACCTCTGACAGAAATTATTAATTCCATCTTTAGGCACTCCATAATTTCATAATTACTTCATTACCAAAATTATTATACAGTATTATACATTAAGCCTATATACATATTTATATATACACAGGATTACTGGACAGGTGTATAGATATAGTTAGATATATGAACTCTTCTTCCATTCACTTATGTGTTACATATTGCATGTTACCTAATTGATTCTGATATGCATTATGTTTATATAAATAATTTTGCATTTAAAATATATTTTGTCAAAGCAGAATAGGATTGTGTGTTACAGGAAGCAATACTATATAAGTCTAAGTAGAAGATGAAAAGTATTCAAACACTGATTGCTTGAGAAAGTACTAAAAATAACAAAAAAAAATACAGTAATATTCTAGTTACTATTACTGCACAACGAATTACCACAATATTTACCTGCAATTATATACTCCATATGTAATTATCTGTTTTCCCACTAGGCTTTCTCTCGATAATGTAAATGCAGCACATAATCCACACCTGGCCCATGTTTGGGAACTGAACAAACATTTATAGGATGAATAAAAATAATTAGACTGAAAGAAATGAAACACATGATGGCAAAAATAAATACGCTGATTATGAAGATCATTGTCTAAAACTTATGTTGGATGTCAGTGTCTGAGAAGATGAAGTAGACATATTATTTCTATTTATTTCTTAATATAACTAAACTTTTTAGTAAACTAAAAATCTTGATGTTATATATAAAACAAACTCTGAAAGGCGACGATGAGAGACTGGTTAAGCACCTCAGGACTCAAGGAAACAACAGAGTGTATTCCCTGGGCTTGGTTTTCTGTTTTTCTGTTTTGTTTTGTTTTGATTTGATTTGATTTGATTTGATTTGATTTTGCCTTATAAATCCTGGAAATGTAGCTAGAGAACCTCGCAATCCAGAAATGCCAAAAAAAAAAAAAAAGCATCAACAAAAACTTGCTTTCTTTAGATAAAGTGCTAGAAAAGAAACAGTCTGCTGATACAGAAAATTTTTACACAACAGACACAGGACTACAGCCAATCATTATCCTCATCATGACAGCAAAAGCCAATTGAGAATCTAAAATCTAGATTTCCACCTTTTCCAGGCTGTAAGGAGTCACCCCAAAGGGCCCCTAATGTTGTCAGAGATGTTTCAATAGACAGCTGGGACTTTTATCCTCAACAGATGGAAAGGCACACTCCCCTTAGCACTGAGTTAATGGATCTGCGGCCAGATAAAATGTGGGGAGCTTTGACTTTCACCCCACTGGGAAGTGATGAAGTACCTCTTCCCTCCTTACTGGGGTGGTGTTAGAAGAAGCCTGATAGAGATTAATGATTACAATGGACTAAATTTAATACATATATAAGAGTAGTTGTTTCAGGTACAATTCTGGAAGGTGAATTATGGTGTAAAATTATAAGTAAATTTATAAATTTACAAAAAGATACAGAATTGTTTTCCAAAAAGCCATTAACATTTTATACTTTTTCAATAATCTGGTTTAAAAATAAGAACATATATGCAATTCATATTTTGAAGCCCTAATCTCCAGTATGATAGCATTTGGAGCCTTTGGGAAATAATTAGTTTAGATGAGGTCATTAGGGTGGAACCCTCTTAAAGTAACTAGTGCCCTTTTAAGAAGAGACACCAGAGAATGTGTTTCTCTCTCCTTCCTTCCCTCCATCCCTCCCTTCTTCTGTCTGTCCCCACATCCCTTTTCCTTCTCCTCCCTCTCCCTCTTCCTCTCCTTCTCTTTCTCTCTGGCAGCAAGATCTACAAGCCAGGAGGAAAGTCCTTACCAGAACTCAATCATAATGATAACCAGATTTTTTGCTTCCCAGCTTCCAGAAAAGAATTTCTGTTATTTAAGTCACCCAGACTACAACATTTTGTTATGAAAGCCCAAGCTGACTAAAATGACTTTTATCATCACTCAAAGGAAGTCAGAAAAGGAAAAACAGAGAGACAAAAAAAGAGAGAACAAACAAAAAAAAAGGAAATGACAGACTGAAGCCCTATTATATACATAATAACATATATGTAAATGGTTAAAAAGGTAATGCCAATTAAAGCACAGACACTGACACAATGGATTAAAAAATGTGACTATTTGCTGTCTACAACAAACACTTTTAAATATAATGAAATGGGCAGACTGAAAGTGAACAGATGGGAAAATACATATCATGTCAATAATAATCAAAAGAAAGCAAAAATTGCCATATCAATATCAGATAAAGTATATCTCACAGCAAAGAAAATCAAGAACTACGTTCCCAAGTTCAGGAACAGGAACAGTATGTCTCTACTTCCTCTTCTCTTACTCAACATAGTGCTGGAAGGCAAGCTAGGACAGTAAAGGAAAAAAAGGAAAAAAGCATATAAAAGTTATATATAAAATTGGCTCTATTTGAAGATGACATGATGTCTACATTTAAACATCCCAAGAAGTCTACAAAAAAAAACTCCTAGATGTGATGACTGAGTTCAACAAGCGTGCAGGATATAAAACATACAAAATCAATTGTTTTCCATATACTAGCAATGACCATATAAACACTGATATTAAAAATATAATAAAATGTATAATTGCTAAGAATGGAATAATTTGGTGTAAACCAGATGAAACACGTACAGGCCTTATGTTCTGAAAACTTCATCACACTGATTTTCAAAAATCAAAGTGGAGCTGGGAGTGGTGGCTCATGCCTGTAATCCCAGCACTTTGGGAAGCCAAAACTGGTGGATCACTTGAGGTCAGGAGTTCGAGACCACCCTGGACAACATGGTGAAACCCCATCCCTACTAAAAATATAAAAACTAGCCAGGCTTGGTGGTGGGTACCTGTAACATCAACTACTTGGGAGGCTAAGGCAGGAGAATCACTTGAACCCAGGAGGTGGAGGTTGCAGTGAGCCAAGATTGTGCCAGTGCACTTCAACCTGGGTGACAGAGTCAGATTCCACCTCAAAAAATAAAAAAATAAAATAAAAAATAAAAGCAGATCTAAAAGATGAAGGGACGTACTATGTTGAAGATGGGAAGCCTAAACAGTGGGATTTCAATTCTCCCCAAAATTGATATATGGGTTTAATAATTCTTAACAAAATTATAACAATATTTTGTTTTAGATACAGGCAGGATGGTTCTAATAGATTTGGAAAGAAAAAGAAAACAGGATGATGAAACAATTTTTTAAATTACAAATAAAGTTGAAGGAAATCACAGTACCCCACTTCAAAACATCTTGTATAGCTACACTAATCAAGAAAATGTGATACTGGTGGATGGACAGACACATAGATCAATGGAACCGAAAGAAAACTCATAACAGTACCACAGTAAGGACAACTGATTTTTGATAAAACTACAAAGGCAAGTTAATGGAGAAAAAAAATATTTTCAAAATAGTACTAAAGCAATTGTATATCCAGAGACAAAAATATAAACCTCATAACTTATGCAGAAATTAACTCATAGTAGATCATATATTTAAATGTAAAACATATTATTTTTTTAAATAAGAGGAAGACATCTTTTAGAATCCAGCACACAGCAAAGAGCCCTTAGACTTGACAATAAAAACATGACCCATAAAGGGAAAGACTGAGAAATTGGGCCCTTTAAAAATTAAAAAGTAATGCTATTCAACTTTTCATGCTGTGATAAGAGAATGAAAAGACAAACTGCAGACTGGGAGAAAATATTTTTAAGCCATATATTCAAAAAAGACTAGCATCTAGAATATATAAAGAATTCTCAAAATGTGACAGTATAAAATAAACAATCCAATTTGAAAATGAGAAAAAGACATAAACAGAAACCTCACTATGAGGATATACAGATGGCAAATGAAAACAACAAGATGTTCAACATCATAGGCATCAGATAAATGCAAATGAAAACCACAATGAGATATCATTACACACAGAGCAGAATGACCAGAATAAACATGAATAGTGACATCACCAAATGCTGACAAAAATGTATGCAAATTAGGTCACTCATACATGGCATGTGTGAATGTAAAATGCTGCGTCATTAAAGAAAACAGGCAGCTTAAAAAAAATTAATATGGCAAACATATAATTCAGCAGTTGCACTCTTGGGCATTTATCCCAGAGAAATGAAAACTTTTGTTTGCATGGAAACCTGTACACAAATGTTCATAGCAGACTTATGTGTATTAACCAAAACACAGAAATAACTAGAAGTACATAAAAGTGTAAAATGAGTAAACTAGATATAGTTCACTCACACCATAAAGTACTACTTAGCAAGAAAAAGGAACAAAATCCTGGTAAATGCAACAACGTGGATAAAAACTACATGGATAAATCTCCAGGGAAAAAAACAACCCAAGTAGCAATTACAATACTATTTCATTATACAACATTCTTTTTTTTTTTTTTTTGAGACAGTCTCACTGTGTTGCCCCGGCTGGAGTATAACGGCGCTATCTTGGCTCACCGTAACCTCCGTTTCCCAGGTTCAAGAGATTCTTGTGCCTTAGCCTCTCAAGTAGCTGGGACTATAGGCAGATGCCACCACGCCCAGATAATTTCTGTAGAGATGGGGTTTCACCATGTTGGCCAGGCTGGTCTTGAACTCCTGACCTCATGTATTCTGCCTGCATTGGCCTCCCAAAGTGCTGGGATTACAGGCATGAGCCACCACGCCCAGCCTCATTATACAACATTCTAGAATCATTCACACACACACACACACACACACACACACACGCACAGATGCACACATGTACACATGCACACACATATATATTTGATGAAGAACAGATGATTGACTGCTGGAAAACAGGAATGGGAGGGAGGTAGGGGCTGCAGTGGTGGGATGTGGTGGTCTTATAAAGTACAACACAAAGGATCCTTGCAATGACTGAAATGTACTTTATCTTGGCTTGATCAATATTAATATATTGGTTGAGATATTGTACTATAGTATTGCATGATGGCAAAACTGATTGGAACTGGGTAAGAGTGCATGGGATGTCTCTGTATCATTTTCTACACTGCAAGTAAACATAGCATTATCACAATAAAGAAAGAAAGTTTAATTCAAAATGATTTCACTTTTTACCAGACAGTAAAAAGTGAGCTCCATCATGCTCAGCTAATTTTTGTATTTTTAGTAGAGATGGGGTTTTGACATGTTGGCCAGGCTAGTCTGAAACTCCTAACCTCAAGTGATCCACCGCCTCAGCCTCCCAGAGTGCTGGGATTACATGCATGAATCACCGTGCTAGGCCTGAGAATAGTAATTCTTACTAAACTTTTTATACACATCATAAGAATGGAACAAAAAAAACTAACAATACAAGGTCTTATTTTAAAGATTTGTTTTTAGATACTTATCAGCGAAAATTCAAAAGTCATGATTACCTTGAACATTGCTGTCATTTTTTCTGATATCATGGTAACAAAGGCCCCTGACTATATGATTAACTTCACAATATAACTGGTATTTAATCCTAGTGGAACAAATAAAAAAGCATTCATTGTGACTATTTTACTTATGGACTCAAGGATAATTATTTCACTGACTAATTAAAGGTCAGGTATTTATAAATGTTTAACTACTATATTAAATTACTTTCTTAACATAAATTATTTATATATTTTCTTATTTCTTTTCTGTTTCTGGCTTTAAATGTAACTTCTTACCTTTTCTGTACTGCCTTACCAAAGGGGAAAGAAAAGCAAAGTACATCTTCCAAGAAAATCATTAGTGATATGCCTTCATTTCACTATTTCTTTGATTTTTCCATTATTAATTATCAATTTGTCATGTGCCCAGTATACATTTTTTCAAAAAATGCAATTGCATGGCTGGATCTGGTGGCTCATGCCTGTAATCTCAGCACTTTGGGAAGTCAGGAGTTCGAGACCATATTGACCAACATGGCGAAACCCTGTCTCTATTAAAAATACAAAAATTAGCTAGGCATGGTTATACGTGCCTGTAATCCCAGCTACTTGGGAGGCTGAGGCAGGAGAATCACTTGAACCTGGGAGGCAGAGGTTACAGTGAGCCGAGATCATGCAGCTGCACTCCAGCCTGGGCAACAGAGTGAGACTCTGTCTCAAAAGAAAAAGAAAAGAAAATGCAATTGCATATTGTTTCACAGAAATAACCATTATTAGCAGTAACGTGTGTAAATGAAAAGATGTATACAAAGTATTTACATGTGTAAAATATTTATACACTTGTACATGCAAGTAAAATGAAGTACAATTTGGTTCCTTTTATATTTGGAATATGTCTTTGTGATATCTTCTGCAAGTATACAAGATTACCTGATTGGGTATAAAAGTTACATAGTATTCATCATATTAACACAGTGTACGTTATTTAGAAACTACTTGTTTTGCCTTCTTTATCCATACTTTTATACACACCTTTAACAAGCTCTGTCAGATACTGTTATAGAAAGGCAATTATTGTATAAAACATAGACAAATTTAAAACACTGAGCTGGGCACGGTGGCTCACGCCTGTAATCCCAGCACTTTGGGAGGCCAAGGCGGGTGGATCACTTGAGGTCAGGAGTTCGAAACCAGCCTGTCCAACGTGGCGAAACCCCGTCTCTACTAAAAAAAAAAATACAAAATTAGATAGGCATGATGGTGCATGCCTGTAATCCCAGCTACTCGGGAGGCTGAGGCAGGAGAATCGCTTGAACCTGGGAGGTGGGGATTGTAGTGAGCCAAGATTGTGCCACTGCACTCCAGCCTGGGCAACAAGAGCAAAACAACACAACAAAAAAAAAAAATATTACTATGGCCTGAGCACACTGCCACACGCATCTAATCACAGCAATATGGTGTGCCCCCCCGCGTGGATCACAAGGTTACAAGATTGAGACCATCCTGGCCAACTTAGTGAAACCCTGTCTCTACTAAAAATACAAAAATAGCTAGGTATGGTGGCGGGCACCTGTAATCCCAGCTACTCAGGAGGCTGAGGCAGGAGAATCGCTTGAACCCAGGAGGCGGAGGTTGCAGTGAGCTGTGATCATGCCACTGCACTCCAGCCTGGGCGACAGAATGGGACTCAGTCTCAAAAAACAAAAATTGTTAAAATATATCAAATTAATTTCAAATACTCAGGACCATTTAATACTAATTCCACAGTTTTGTATCAATATAAGAAAGAATATATTGTTATTTATTTAATTTCCACTAAGCATTTAGCATATTTCATATACTAATTGCCAATTCATGCTTATTTTTGCATATATCCTTGGTGCATTTTAGTAATTCCATTTGTCAGACTATCATTTCATAATTACTTGAATACCAAAATGGTTATATATTAAGCATACAGATATGCATAAATTATTGTTGCTTTCACTTATGTTCTGTATATTTCTCGTTACTTGATTGATTCTGTATAAATATATGGCATATAAATCATTTTATCTGTAAAATTATCAATGAATAATTATATTGTATATTAGTTAAGTACAGCATACATAAAATATTTTGCTATAGATAATACAAGAAAAATATTGATATTTTGGATTTTTGTTTTTCACGTGAGCTTTTCTTATTTTGCTTTGTCTTGTTGCTCTTGTCAATCAAATGAGTTATCTTTTAATTTAAATGGGAAAATTTGGATTGATGAAATAGCTATTGAAGTTTTAAATGACATTAGCAAACTGTGTATTTGATAACTATAGGAAGTATAGAAAATATCAGTGAACAAACGTATGGCAACTGAAAACTTTCAAGGAATAAAGATATATATGTTCCTAAGCAGGCTGATTTCAGTCATGGCAGCTTTCTCAACAGAACCTGTGGTGAAACAGAACAAGTGCACCAGCACCTTTCCCATGCTAAAGAGGAAATAGTCAAGCCAGAATTCTACATCTAGTAAAATCACAGTCTCAAATTGTGAGTGAAATAAGACACAATCACATAAACAAACCTCAGACAATTTGTTTCTGGCCAAACAATAATATGCATAATGCAACAGGAGATACCTGATAGAAACTGGGTACTTCAGGAAGGAGTGAGGAACACTTGAGAGAAATATTTAGAAAAATATTACAAATGTATTATTTCATTAAAAGACAAATAACAGTTAAAACAAAAATAGTAAGCAGAATTGTACATGGAAAATATGTGCAAAATTCATTAAACCGTAAGGTTAAGATCTGTGCCCTTAATGTGTTTTAACTCCTTTACCTAAATTATAATGCAAGTATAAATTATAAATATTAATTCAGTTTTCAATAAAACATTTAAATGAAATATATGACAAAAGAAGAACAAAGGAAAAGGGTAGTAAATGTAATTCTACTGTTGTGAAATTATATTTACACAAAGTAATATGATCTTAACTAGAAATCAGCCAAGATAAGTAAAGGATTCATATGCCAGCCCCTTCAGCAATGACTGAACATAATACAGAGTGATATTACAAATATTCTGGTTACTATTGCTGTGTAACAAATTACCAAAAAAACATATTGTCAATAATATATTCCACATTTACTTGCTTGTTTTTCATTAGGCAATACCTCAATAATATACTTCTACCATATACTGTAATTCACCCTTGGCACATGTTGGGAACTAGGGAAACAGGTTATCAATGAAAAAAAAATTTACTTAGTGTATAATAAACAAATTATGACAGAAATGCTCCATTACTTGTATAGATCATTTCCATAATTATTTTATTTCATTGACAAAAAAATTAATTGGTTATAGATGGAGAAACAATTAAAAACAAAAATATATTTCAAAAAATACTATGTGTGGAATCGTCTACTTCCATTAAGTGGCAAACCAGCCATTTCCCTTCAACCACCTTGCTGAGAAAAACTAGGAAAATGAGGAGAGCTGGAAGATACTAAACATTTTGTTTGAAAGCACCACAAACCCAAGGAAAGAAGAAGAGAAGCAAATGACCCAAATGAAGCCCAGATGGCCCAAATTTGGTACTCCTTTTCTCTCAAAGCTTTTGGTTTCTTTTGGACAAAGTTTCCTTCCCTCTGTTTGTTGCCCAGGCTGCAGTGCACTGGCTGGATCACAGCTCACTGCAGCCCCTCGAACTCCTGAGGTCAAAGAATCTTCCCGCCTTCGCCTCCTGAGTAGCTGGGACTACAGGCAAATGCCATGAAACCCAGGTAATTTTTTAAAAACGTTTTTTTAGAAATGAGGGTCTCGCTTTGTAGCCCAGGCTGGTCTTGAATTCCTGGGCTTAAGCAATCCTCCTACCTTGGCCTCTCAAAAGTGCTAGGATTATAGGCATGAGCTACCACACATGGTCATTCTCAAGGCTTTTACTGATTCGGAGAAGGTGGTTGAAAAGCCAAGATGTTAAGTAGTAAGTTTGAGCTGAGAAGTTAAGCAGCTGACCAGGTCTTCCAGCAGTCTCACTAGTGCAAAGGAAACAGATTGGGTTCAGGGCTCACTACAGAAAAGAGGATCTGGAAAACAACTCAAAGGTTGACATGGCATCCCAAATGAACTAATGAACTATGTCCTTAGTGTTGATACAAACTAGAAATAGAAATCTCTTCACAAAATATGACATCTAGCTTCAAAAGGACTCAAACACTGAGATAAGATAAACTACCTCACCCCACCTTTCAAAGCAAAAAAAACCCATATATAGTATATATATAAATTTATAATTTATATTAAAAGTATATAATATATATTTATATATATGCATATATACCCATATATATATATATATATATATTATATGCTCTCAGGATGAAAACAAAACCATTCAGAGCCTCCAATTATCCCTATAGTATTTTATACAGAAAATCCAGCACTCAATAAAAAATAACTATACACGCAAAATATAACGGGAAAAGGTTAGCTTCACACTTGTGATCCATCTTCTCCCTTTACTGAGGATACCTGGGACAAAAAGACCTATGACTTGGTTAAACCCATGAAATTTAGAGTGACAGTGAGATATGACTCCACACTGATTAGAAACCTACAAGGCCTGGCACAGTGGCAGTGGCTCATGACTGCAACCTGAGGTGGGAGTATTGCTTGTGCCCAGGAGTTTGAGACCAGCCTGGGCAACATGATGAGACTCCATCTCTGCCAAAAAAAATCAGCTGGGTGTGGTGGCATGCAACTGTAGTCAAGCTACTGGGGAGGTTGGAGGGACTGAGGTGAGAAGAATGCTTGAGTCGGGAGGTTGAAGCTTCAGTGAGCTGTAATTACCCAACTGCACTCCAGCCTGGGCGACACAGTAAGACCCTGTCCCCTCCCTCCAAAAAGGAAGGCTACAATTAAAATTACTAACCATAACAAGAATGTAGAGCAACCGCAACTCCTACTGCTAATAGAATGGTAAACAGTACAATCACATTGCAAGATGCTTTGGCATGTCCTAGAAAAAAATCAAATATACACCTCTCAAGTGTTCCAGCCATTCCTTTCCTTGGTGTTTATTGAAAAAAAAAGACAAACCAATAAAAAATCCAACCTATATGTTGATACGAAGGCTTGTGCAAAAATGTTCATAGCATATGAATGGTGGAAGGTCTTGGGCAGGAACAGAAAGGAGAGATACAATGGCAAACAAGACACTTGGTGAAAGGGAATAAACATTAACATTATCTTCATTGTGGTGATGGTTTCATAAATATATACTTATTTGTATATTGACAAGCCCTGTCAGACACAATCATAGAAAGGCAATTACTGTGGAAAAGAGTAGACAAGTTAAAATACTATTTATTTATTAAATATTATTTATACTCCCTTCAAAATCTGGCATCAATAGATATAAAAATGATATTTTATTGTTTAATTTCTGCTTAGTATTAACCATTATTATAACAGTCAAAAAACAAGTTATTATTGTGTTTATCATATAAGCATTTTAATAACACTATTTGTTAAAAAGCATACCACTTCATACTTATAATACTAAAATTATTACATATCATGTATATGTAAATATACATGCATAAATAAACTCTAGTTACTTTCACCTACATCCTATATATTCCTTGTTCCTAAATTAGTTCTGATATGTAAATCATTCATCAACAGAACATGTTTTCCAAAGAATGTTATTGTCTATTTTATAATTACAGTAGACAAAATATTTGCGGTAAGTAACACAGGTGTCATTTATTTTTTAGTAAGAGTTTTGTATCACAGAATTTCTCATCCTGTTCAACAATAGTATCACATCAACAATTAAGGTATTTTGCTTGTGAGTGTGCTAAATTGTTTTAACATGTATATAGTTAACCTATGCAGGTACTTTAATATAATTATTATTATTTTTCTGAATGGGAGTCTCGCTCTGTCTCCCAGGCCGGAGTGCAGTGGCACGATCTTGGCTCGCTACAACTTCTGCCTTCCGGGTTCAAGCGATTCTCCTGCCTCAGCCTCCCAAGTAGCTGGGAGTACAGGCGCCTGCCACCACGCCAGGCAAATCTGTTGTAATTTTAGTAGAGACAGGGCTACACCATGTTAGCCAGGATGGTCTTGATCTCCTGACCTCTAGATCGGCCCACCTCGCCCTCCCAAAGTGCTGGGATTACAGGTGTGAGCCACTGCGCCCAGCTTTAACATGTTTTATTGAGAAATCAAAAATAAAAGTTTGGCTTTTGTTAGTTTTCAGGTGTACTTTTTTGTCTTTTGCTTGTCAATCAGATAAATTATCCTTTTTGTTTACACATAGAGAAAAAATTGGATTAAACTGCTATTGAAAATAGGTATTGAGGCTGGGCACGGTGGCTGACGCCTGTAATCCCAGCACTTTGGGAGGCCGAGGCGGGTGGATCACCTGAGTTCGGGAGTTTGAGACCAGCCTGACCAACATGGAGAAACCTGTCTCTATTAAAAATACAAAAAATTAGCTGGGCATGGTGGTGCATGCCTGTAATCTCAGCTGCTTGAGAGGTTGAGGCAGGAGAATCACTTGAACCCGGGAGGTGGAGGTTGTGGTGAGCCGAGATGACGCCACTGCACTCCAGCCTGGGCAACAAGAGCGAAACTCCATTTCAAAAAAGAAAGAAGAAAAAGAAAGAAAATAGGTAGTGAAACTTTAATATATTTTATTAGTAAGTTATATATTTATTAGTAAGCTATATATATATATATTAGTAAGCTATATATAGTAAGGCATCTATATAAAATATATAGTACATTAGTGTAGAGTACAAAATCATAATTCCATAAGAATTAAAGATATATTACCCTCTAGGAAAGACAAGTTCAAAATTCCATAATTCCGTAAGAATTAGACACATTACCTCTCTAGGAAAGATGAATTAAAGATGGCTGCCTTCTCAGCTGAATCTGTGGCGTGCCCGAAATAACGAAGCACAGTATTTTCAAGGCTAAAAGACAAAAAAAAAAGGAAGAAGTCAACAGAATTCTAAATGTAGAAAAATTTCCCTTTCCAAACTGTAACAAAATAAGACGTGTCCACATAAGCCGACCTGTGACAATTTGGAACTGGAATACCCACAGTTGCTGTTGCCGCCAGAACTTCCACAGTCTGAGGTAAGCGGCGCGCGAAGGAAACTGAGAACATCCGGAATGCCAGAAGAGCACTGGGAAGTAGGGCCAGGGTGGCGCCCTCTGCTGGTGGGAGATAGTAATGGCAGTTGGTTGGAATTTCAGCCTAGACATTTATGTAGCGTCGCAACTATTGCAGTGTATTGGTTACAAAAGCAACACTAAGCTTGGTCCAAAATCCAAGTAAGGGCCATAAACGCAATCCTTTGAAGGAAGATGTGTCGAAGAATACGTGGATGTCTATTTAAAGTGACACAGATAAAAATCCAAAAGAGGAATTTTTTTTTTTTTTTTTTTGAGACGGAGTCTCACTCTGTTGCCAAGCTGGAGTGCAGTGCTGTGATCTCGGCTCACTGAACCCTCCGTCTCCTGGGTTCAAGCGATTCTTCTGCCTCAGCCTCCTGAGTAGCTGGGACTACAGGCACGTGCCACCACACCCAGCTAATTTTTGCATTTTTAGTAGAGACGGGGTTTCACCATGTTGGCCAGGGTTGTCTCCATCTCTTGACCTCGTGATCCGCTCGCCTCAACTTCCCAAAGTGCTGGGATTACAGGCATGAGCCACCGCTCCCGGCCCAAAAGAGAAATTTAAATGTAATAATAAGAAACATTCAATAAACACAAAAGTAGGTACAAATGGAGAAACAGAAAAACAGAAGAGACAGGGAAAAAATGACAATACAACCAACTTTAAAACAAAGTATATTAATAATAATACTGAATTTAAAAAGAGAGAGTCAGGAGGCGTGATTACACAATTCCGTAGTAAAATTTTGGCAGGTAACAGTTATGTTCATTGTATCGATTGTGTTGATATTTTCATGAATATATGCATATGACAAGTTGTATCACATTGCACATTTTAAAGTGAACCATTTATTGTATGTCAATTATATTTTGTTAAATCTGTTTTCAAATGTGTGAGATACACCTCAACATGCATCTAAAAAAAAGTTACCACATTAAATGCAAAGAAGAAAATTCTGGAAAATGTAGGCTCTGATTATTCATCACAAGAATGTGGAAAATGGTAATGTTTAATGAAGAAATAAAAGAAAAAACATAATTAAAATTAAAATCTTAGTATTTTAAAAAATACAAAGAGAATATCAACAAAACCAAAACTTGTCTCTTTAAAAACTATTAGTAAAATTGATAAACACCTAGCAAGACCGATATAGACAAAACGAGAAGGCACACAGTATTCATACAAGGAGTAAAATAGTCATCATTACACATTCTAGAAACATAGACAAACAATTACAAGCAATTGTGTCCAATAAATTTGAAATGAGGTAAAATGACAAGAGTTAAAGGAAAACATAAGGAAACTTAGGACATCTGGCTAGTAATATATATATTAAATATTTTGTGTCTGTAGTGAGAAACCTTCCTGTAAATGAGTTTTATATCTTAGTACATGAAGTTGTGAATCTTTTCATACAATTGAGAAAGAAACAATACCAATTTTGTACAAAGCTCTTCAGAAAATAGAAATGATAAAAACATTTCCCAAAAATGTTTAATGAGATCCATGTGAACTTTATATCAAACTGACAAGATGTTATAGGAAAAGAAAATCAAAGGTTTCTCTTTCATCACTAAATGCAAAATAAGAAAAAATTGTGCCTAAATAACTGAATTCAAGATACATTTACTGTAAAACAAACAAATTATGTTGAATCCAAGAATAAATTCATGTTTTATGTCATTTGTAAATCAAATAAAGTTAACAGAACAAAGGAATTATATCATATGATTATCCCAAAATATGCAGAAATGCCATTGGAAAAAATTAACCACACATTTATAATTAAAACAAAAACTCAGAAAACTGAAATAAATATCACAACTAGTGGTGAAATATTGAAAACTTGTCCCCTTGAGATCAGGAACAAGACAAAGATGTCTACTATCACCAGTTTTACTCCACATTTTATGGAGGCCCTAGCCAGAGCAATAATGAAAGAACAAAACGAAGACACTGCTATTATTTACCGATTGCAAGATTCTTTATTTATACTATCTAAAAGAAATCTATAGCTAGTATGTAAGAATTAATTACTCAATTTAGTAAGATGACTACTGGATATAAGCTCAAGAAAAACATCAAGTGTAATTCTAGATATCACAAGCTATTTTTAAAATTACATAGCTAAAAAATAAACCCTTCAAAGTGGCATCAAAGAACATCAAATTTCAAAGTATAAGTTTAATAAAAGATGCGCAAGATCTGTACAGAGCAACCTACAGAAAATTATTGAGAGGTATTAATGAATACATAAACAACTGGAATGGTATGAGAATTTTATGGATTATAGATTCAACATATTTTAAAGAGTCACTGATTCAAGCTGATCTAATTCAAATCCCATCATTTCTAATGATGTTAAATTTCTTCTGCATGCTGGCTGCATGTGTATGTGTGTTTTTATGTTGTGAAAATTAATCAACTGTAACCATTTTATGTACTTTTTTGTCTACTTGCTATGTTTTGATGAAAACTTTTATTTATTAAAGCAAAATATCACTGGTATCTTTTTTAAGGTATAGTAATGTTTTGTCTTGAGTAAATCAAAACTAGTTTAGAAACAATTCAGGCTTAATAGATTTACTAAAAGAAACAGATTCACAGTTTATTATTCAGGTAGCAACCAAAGATTAACTCTGATTCCAATAATAGAGAGTATGATGTATAAAGGAAGAGGAAGAAGGAGAAGGAAGAGAAAATAAGGAGAAGAATGATGGTGAAGAAGGGAAACAGAAAAGAAAGGATTAAAATAAGATTTAAGATTATTGAGACAAGAAAAAATATGATACATAAAAGTTCACACAAAAACCTGATAAACATTAAGAAATAATATGTAGAATTTTTTTTAAAAACTAGCTTTCAAATGATTTACGTTAATACGTGGAGAGGTTGGGAGAGAGAAAAGGCAAGACATCTGTCTCATCTGGGTCTACATTACTCATCTAAAAAGCTAGAAATGTGGAATTAACTAACATAGAAATCCCTTCCAACGAGTCGAAATTAGTTATGTGACAGAAAGAACACTGGGTCTATGGATGAGAAATTTGGTTTCACTTTTCATATTTCCATGCCTGCTCTGTGACCTTAGGCAAGTTACCTAACCTTTCAGAACCTGTCATCTGATGTTTTCTTACCCACCAAACAGCATTGCTATGAGAATCAAATTTGACAATGGGAAGAAAGACAATCTATAAGTGAGTCTTAAACCCTTTAAGTCATTACTAAAATGTATTTCTATTATATTAAAGACTACGTAGAATTTTTCATTCTACAGCTAACTGTCCTTCACATGTTGTATAAAAGGATATTTACTGTACAAATATGAGTCGCAGAGCTCAATTCAGAAGGAAGGCATAGGTATTATATTTGAATTTTTGCTTGAGACTGCAAAGCCATGGAATATAAGATTCACAATAAGGGCCAGGCACGGTGGCTCACACCTGTAATCCCAGAACTTTCGGAGGCCGAGGAGGGTGAATCACCTGAGGTCAGGAGTTCAAGACCAGCCTGACCAACATGGAGAAACCCCGTCTCTACCAAAAATACAAAATGAGCCGGGTGTGGTGACTACTTGGGAGGCTGAGGCAGAAGAATCACTTGAACTAGGGAGGCAGAAGTTGCGGTGAGCCAAGATCGTGCTTTTATACTCTAGCCAGGGCAACGAGAGCGAAGCTCCATCTCAAAAAAAAAAAAAAAATTTACTATAAAACTCAAATTTATTCAGGACATAATTTTTATAATTAGAAAGGGAATTCTATCAATATGTAAATATAGATGACACTTTTGAAAAAAAGAAACAATGCATAAAGATTAAAAACAGTAATAGAAAGCCCTCATATCAAAATAATCATTTCCGTGATTCACAGAAAATCATCACTTAGAAACAGTTATCTGTAAGGACTTATTAGTAGTAAATAAATGGCTTTTGTTCTATACTCTCAAGACTCGTATTTTCTTCTGAAAAAGGAAATGATACCAATCTTATTCGTATTACAGGACTCTATAGAACCCACTAATACTGTAAAAGCTGTGAGCCATTATTAGTATTATGAACAGAAAAGTATTTCTGGGTGTGGTGGGTCATGCCTGTAATCCCTGTACTTTGGGAGGCTGAGGCAGGCGGATCACCTGAGGTCGGGAGTTCAAGATCAGCCTGACCAACATGGAGAAACCCCATCTCCACTAAAAATACAAAATTACTGGGTATGGTGGTGCATACTTGTAATCCCAGCTACTAGGGAGGCTGAGACAGGAGAATCACTTGAACTCAGGAGGTGAAGGTTGCGGTTTACATATCGGGCCATGCCTGGGCAACAAGGGCAAACTTTTGTCTCGAAAGAGAGAGAGAGAGAGAGAAAGAGAGAGAGAGAGAGAGAAAGACCAAGAAAGCAAGCAAGAAGGAAGGAAGGAAGGAAAGACCTTGGTATGAAGAAGAAATAACATAACTTTTAACCATTTTTAAATTCTAAAGATAATAAGGAGCAGCAAGGCTTATGAGCTGCTTCAAGAAAGGTAGATATTTGTTGTCACTTCCTAGAAATTAATGAAAGGTTTTATGGCCCAAGCTGGCTCAAGTAAGTGGTGAGGGAATGCTGAATATGATTGTTTTGGCAACTATAATAGTCTAGCAGAAATCAAGGTTGTGGAGGTTGGAGCTGGAATATTTGGAGAGGAAGTTGGAAATAAATAAAGAAACTAACAATTTGGGCAAAGAAAGAAAAATAATGGGTGAAATATGGTATTTTAAGGTAATCATAGAAAAGCAAATAACAATGTTTCATTAAAAAGAACTATTAAATCCAGTAATCAGTCACTACAGCATCTAATCAAGTAGATGAAAATGAATGCTGTTAGCAGCTGATTAAGAAAAATGAAAATTAAGAGACAAATTTTGTCAAGACATGATAAGAAATGCATTTGCTTTTTTGCTTCTTGGTTTTCTTCAAATTATAGCTAGAAACTTTGGTGGATTTCCAAATGCCTGTTGACTTCAAATTATGAACATTCCATATAAGTTAACAGTTTATCCTTTTTGCTAAGTTTTGAAAAATTCGTACTTGTTGAGTAGCTATTTTAGGGACCTAGCAAATAAATCTATGCCACTATTCCTTGAATCTTATAAAAATCAATCAGCTGTTAAGGTAGTTCAGAAAGTAAATCTAAATACATTTCTAAAATAAACATGTTTTGCTTTATTTCTCTTGCAGAAATGCTATTAATCAGCTTATTGTAATTAGGCTTTTACAAATGTTGGGCTGTGATACAAGTTACTCTGTCCAGCTTGAACTAAAAAAGAAGACGATAACGATGCTGAAATAAATTGTTCTTAATGTTCTGCTCCCCTTTATCAGTTTTAAATTAGCTATTAATGCACATTAGCTTTCAAATTAATGCCTCCTGCATCAGGACAATCAAACATTATTTAAAAGTTTTTTAAAATGACTTTTCCTTTCCGAGTTTTAGATTCTGTAAAATATCTGATAATTTGTCAAATATTTAAAGAACTTTAGTTTGGTTAAGGATTAGGGAAGCATCATTTTTCTACATCTGATTTTAATGACAATCTAAGATGACAAGGTGTGTTTTTTCAGTATCATGAAGTAACTAAAGTTAGAAACCTTATAGCTTTCTACACCATTCACATTGTATAGTTTTACTCATTTGTTCAGCAATTTATTCAATAATCATTCCAGGCTGTCCTAAGCACTAGAGATGAAATGGAAAATTAAAAACCACATAGTTTTGTCATCATGGAGCTTACCTTCTAGTGCCAGAAGAGAAGACAAATAAATATTTACCAATAAAATATTAAACAGTAAATGTTATGAAGAAGAAAAAAGTGATTAAGTCAGTCAGATGTTACTGAAGGTTTGAATGCAATGAAGACTTACAATTCTGTTGACTTTGGTAATGTATAAATCATTAGGTACCTTTAATAAAAGTGATTTCAGTTGCGTAGTGAGAATGCAAGTCTAATAAGAGTGTATTCTAGAGTGCATGGAAGTGAGGAAGCGATGAGAGAAAGCACAGATAATATTCTCGAATAGTTTTCTATTAAGCAGAGGAGAAGATAGAAGCGCTTAACTACAAAGGATGCAAACTCAAGGAAGGCTTTCTTTTTTTTGCCCCTAAAAGAAAAATACCTCAAATGTTTTAATTGGAATGATAATATAGAGAATTACAAATAAACCATATCATTTTCAGTTTATGGAAAAGGTAGTAGATAATTGCAAAAGCAAAGTCCTTAAGCAGATAATGGAGAATGAGTTTGGTTAAATGGAGGAGCTGGTGTTAGAAGGGAGAATTCATCCCTTGTAATAGAAACACACACACACACACAGAGTACTTGGCTTCAAAAGCAGGTAGGTTGGTGTACGTGTATAGTACTGAAGGTATTATTTTGATAACTTTTTTTTTGTGAAGTTGAAATGAGCTAACCAGTTGGTCCTTGGTGAGAGAGGATGTTTGAAGCATGAAGAATGGCAATACAGCTCTGTTGGTTTCCTTAAAAGAAGATTCTGAAAAAGGGACTTGGTTGCAGGTAGTTTATTTGGGAGTTGATCCCAAGAAGCACAAGGGAGACAGTGGGAAAAGAGTAACAAATACATGTTGTTATGCCTTCCATCTCATAGAACTCAGTCAGTGGTTACAGTAATTTCACCAGCAAATCTAAATAATTTTTTAAAATAAACATAGACTTTGCTTTATTTCTTTTTTATGAATAAATTTATTTTAAACTTATATAAGAAAATACAGGGTTTTTTTTTCCACCAATTTTTTTTATTGCATGTTAGGTTTTGGGGTACATGTGAAGAACATGCAAGATTGTTGCATAGGTACACACATGGTAGTGTGGTTTGCTGCCTTCCTCCCCATCACCTATATCTGGCATTTCTTCCCATGTTATCCCTCCCCAGCTCCCCACCCCCCGCTGTCCCTCCCCTATTTTGATTGAGCTTTTACACATGTAGGCCTATAGCAGCTATTATTCTTTCGAGCCTCTTCAAATTAACATACTACTAATAATAAAAGGTACATTAAATGGGAAGTGACAACTTTGGGCTACTGGAATGAGCCCAATACCCACACTGCAGAACCTCTGAGAAACCATATGGAACCCACCTCAGAATCATCCCACCAGAGGATCCAAGTGCTGAGACACTCATCTACCAATTGTCATCTCACATTGATTCAAGATCCTGTGCTCCCAGTCAAGTTCATTAACTTCCCCATGTGTCCAGTTTGTACCTCCTTATGACAGAGCAAGCCCCCACGGTGTTGGAGAAAGCCTTGAGACAGACAAGTGATATACAAGCACTAGAAGGGGAACACTTTCAGCAAGCTAGAATCTGTCTTCCCCTGCGACTAGTTAACTCAGGCAGGCCTAGGGGATATGCAACAGGGCATCAGTACAATCTGCTACATTAAATAAGAAATCATTGTCTCATAGTCACGGACGATAGAACAGTGATTTGATTTAAGAAGTAAAGTAGGATTCCTTAGTAGCCTAGAGTCCATATGAGGTTTTTCTGAAATATTTAATTTGAGATTAGTCATCCCTGGGTGTTTTTACCAGACATATTTAGCTATTGGATCCACGAGAGTAAGTGGGATGTTGCAGATACAGGTAGGGGATTGAGGACAACAGTCCCAAAATTCTGTCACATTATGCTCTTTGATACTTTTCAGAACTATGCTCATCTTGGTAACCCCTTTGATTTATTGAAGCCCTCATAACTTTCCCAAATTATGACCATGCTTTTTCTCTGTTCCCTGTCACCAGTATTGTCACTTACCAATCATCATCTACTTCATAATAAAAAACATTTTCCCCCCTCACTCTTTTTTTTTTTTTGAGACAGAGTCTCACTCTATCCCCAGGCTGTGGTGCAGGGGCACAATCTCAGCTCACTGCAACCTCCACCTCCTGAGTTCAAGTGATTCTCCTGCCTCAGCCTCCTGAGTAGCTGGGACTACAGGCACGTGTCACCACACCCGGTTCATTTTTTTTTTTTTTTTTTTGTATTTTCAGTAGAGACAGGTTTTTGCGATGTTGTCCAGGCTGGTCTCGAACTCCTGGTCTCAAGTGATCCACTGGCCTCAGCCTTCCAAAGTGCTGAGATTACAGGTGTGAGTCACTGCGCTCAGCCCCTCATCACTATTAAAACTCTTCAAAATAAATCTCTTGGTATGTCACACAAAGTTTCTCATGATGTGCCTTTCCTTACATGTGTACCTTATCTTCCACCACATGGCTGAAGCACTCTTCTTTCTGGCCATAGTACAATATACTAAAGTTCTCTGACTTTTTAGGTCTCTATATAAAATTATCCTTCATCGGAATGTCCTCAATCACATTTCCAGCTGGATAATTGCTACACACTTTATGATTTAAAACCAAAATGTTCTCTCTTCTTGGTACTTTTCCTGAAACGTCTGATCTAACAGCCAAATCAGTGGGTTCCTAACCTACCGTTACAAGGTTATCATAGGAGAATTTACTATATTCATATATGTGTGCTTATGTATATGTGCACATATATGTGTGGAGATAGATATTTCTGAATATTTTTGTACTTTCTGAACATTTGTGAAAGGTAGTGACAAGATTTTTTTCTCTGTATTCCAATAATACAGAGCACATAACAGGACTCTGATAAATTTTAGTTATTTAAGGAATGAATAATAAAGTCCAAACTGTGATTCAAATTTGATCACAGAAAACAAACTGAACACTAGACTAAAATTTGTCAATCTCTACATAAATGCAAGCTTCACTATGGATAAGATAATTATTTTGTTAAGAATCAGTTTGCAATGATAATGAGCACTGGTGCTCATCGAGGACAGAGACTTCATTCTTGTTCTAAAATAAAAAAATGACTTTTGTTATACGACCCAAATAAAATGTATGCATTGAGTAAGTGAATAAATGAAAACAAATTAATGAACTCTCATTGTCTGTTGTCTACTGTTCTTGACCAAATTATTAAATAAAAGCTTTTAAAAATGTATTCTTCAACATAAGCCTGAGACTGTGGAAACATAACTGGGCCTTTCTTTTCCACACTCAGTGAAAATAAAGCAACCTTTTCAACTAGGAGCCCGTGTATTAGAATTTTAACCCTTGGCTGGGCATAGTGGCTCACTCCTGTAATCCCAGCACTTTGGGAGCCCGAGGCGGGCAGATCACGAGGTCAGGAGTTTGAGACCAGCCTAGTCAATATGGTGAAACCCCATCTCTACTAAAAACACAAAAATTAGTCTGGCATGGTGGTAGGCATCTGTAGTCCCAGCTACTCGGGAGGCTGAGGCAGGAGAATCACTTGAACCTGGAAGGCAGAGGCTGTAGTGAGCCGAGATCATGCCACTGCACTCCAGCCTGGGGAACAGAGTAAGACTCCGTCTCAGAAAAAAAAAAAATCGACCCTTTAGTTCATTGACTTATAGACAGTACTTAAGACTTAAGACTTTAGAGATCTAAATGAAAAAAGAGACACTCCTTAATTATGGTCAAAATTTCCTTTAATCTTTGGAATTACAAATAGCTTATTAAAACCACTTCTATAAGTCGTAAGATGTATTATGCTTAGATCAAGTAATTAAGAGACAATAATCTTTGTCTAATCCTATTTGTAACAAGTATGACAATTTGAAGTTACAACACAAAGAAAAAATATTTGAATTGAAAATTTATTAAATAACTATATGCCACCCCAATAAAAAGTTATCTCACATCAATTTTCACATGCTGAGACAATGGGGCCACACTTCATTCTACCATGCAAGAAAATTTACCAAAGCCTCATGTTAAGAGAAGATAATGTGAAAAGTTTGGCTGTGCTCAGGAGAACCAACTGTAGCTACAAAAAACAAGCAAGTAAGCAACAGACTGGAAGAACACCTTTTATTAAAATCATTGTGCCTTTCTGAAGAGATTTTGACTTATGTATATACTCTTTGTTTAAAATTATATTTGTAAGTCATATAAAGTGTTAATATCATATGATATAATGGTTTCTTTAGAAATGGTGCATATACTATTGACTAGATAAAAGCATTATGTAATTTAGGCCTTGCACAAATTATCAGTGTACAAGCCACTATTGCACTGAAAATCTATTATGTTTGAGAAAGTTTTAAGCTTTCAATAGGAAAGGATATTCAGCAAACCCTGTTGATATACTGGCTAACAAAATGCACTATGTCATCTATCTTGTTCAGTTATACTATGTTATATTATTGCCTTGATGCATCTAATTTATAATAATCTGAAAAATAATTGGTCACATTTTGAGATTTTAAATTGAATGTTACCATATCTAATTAAGGAATGAACATACTCTTGAAAAAAGTAAAAAGAAAGGGGAGTGGGAGTTAAATCCATTTGCTACCACAATACTGGAGACTTAGCTAAGGTATTTGTTATAAGTATGAATAAATGCACATGTGTTTTATAAATTTAGGAAACAGCTGTGCTTCAAGATTTCTTTTAAGCTATCTTCCAAGTTTTCTTAATAATCTCTGGGGAGTAAAAGAGACTGGAAATATCTGCAAATATTAATTATAATCTTTATTATAAGACTTTATGTAATCTGACTATAAAAGAATAAGTCATGTATTTTACTAAAGAAGAATATGGCCAAAGGGGCAAAAAATCCTAATTGTTTAATACTGATATTTTAACTTGACAAATAAATATATATATACACATATATGTATGCATAAATATAATTATTTAATTTACCATTACTTCATCTACTAATACAAATGAGACAACATTTTTTTCCTGTAGTAGCAAATAGCACATACTAAGCTATGGCAATCCCAAACTAACAGATAAGCAGTGTTTATCGTACATAGAGTAGATAAATAAGGTAGATACATAGAATGTAATAGTTATGTACTTTTCATGAAGTTAGCTCTCACATCTACATATGTGATTAGAAATTTTATAAATATTTGAATTCACCATGCCCAGTCTTTCTTCTCATTCTTTAAATATGTGTTTTGATTTGTTTTGAACACTATACTATACATCTTTCAGGTTTAGTGTCTTTATCACTTTATTCTGAAAAGCCTACCCTTTCCCCTCCAGATCGAGTATTCTTGTTACGTGCTAATGGAATATCCCTAATTCTCTGTCACAACATTTATCAAATGTTGCTTTTTAAAACAGTTTCCCTTCTGCCACTTAACCTTTTCTCTATTAAGGCAACATTTGAGCTTATCTTACTCATTGCCCCTACAAGAATCCCTGGCACATAATGAATTTCAAATATATATATAGGGGTGTATATGTATGTGTGTGTATGTGTGTCTTTATCTTCTATCTATCTATTGAGAGAGACAAAAATACAGGGTCTCGCTCTGTCACCCAGGCTAGAATGCAGTGGCACTATCATAGCTCACTGCAGCCTCAAATTCCTGGGTTTAGGACTAGGACTACAGGCTAAATTTTTAAATATTTTTTTGTAGAGATCGAGTCTCACTATGTTGCCTAGGCTAATCACAAACTCCTGGCCTCAAGCAATTCTCCTGCTGCGGCATCCCAAAATGTTGGGATTACAGGCACGAGCCATGTGCCAGGACATATTATTAAAAAATTAAAAGAATGCTGAAATCAATATATAAAAGAATGCCTGCAACACAGTAGTTACGCAAGAGATATTTGCATATGAATTATTATCTTTAGAACTCCCACCTCCTGCTATGACAATAATTTTACTTGTGAAGTGTTAAAGCCATTATTTTATTTCAGTCCCCAGAAATTTACATTCATAAGTGATCAGTATGGATCAAAATGGAAGAGCCAATATAAAATTGCATTTTATATGGAAGAATCATCATATATCTAAGCATGATACTAACCAAGGCCTTCTTGCAATGGGAAATGTATAGAAGCCTCCTGGAAAAACAGCATTGAAATTTTCATACTGCAGAATGGTATAAGATACCCTTATTTAAAAAGATTTTAGGGTTTGTTCCTAAGCAAGTTGCAAGATCAGGCTCTGTGACATAATGGGTTATTTTTACTTGGAGTTATTCCAGTTTATGAATGGTGTTCTGGGATGTATCTCAGAGCTGAGATCCAGAAGTAAACTTGTAATAGGATTGAAGTCTCACTTGAGTTGCCAGCAGCTGACCCGTTGCCAGCACTATTCAGCATGGAATAGACTAACTCCCTATTTAGCATGGAATGAGTGCTTCATCAAGCAACCTTCTACCTTTACAACATCATACCTCCTGCAAATTAAATGTTAAGTGATATATTAATATTTCTTTGCTCAAAATTCTTATGAAACTTTCAACCTGAAGTTATGATGTAGTCACTGCATGGTCTTGAATGTCAAGCAGTTGAAGTTTACATTTTAAAACTTTTTGATAGCCAATTACTTTGGGAAAGTATTAAATGATTAGTAAATTTTTCCAAAAAGGATATTTTAATGTGAAAGTAGACACCAATTCTTAATTATTTATAAAATTTCAATTTTAAATATTGTTATTCATATTTATGGATGGCTATTTGACAGCTATGAATTAACTACTATACCATATGAAATGTAACTTTAATCAATTGCAATTGGTATAATCACTGATATAATTACACATATAGTGTTTTACTTTGATTGTGCAATTGAGTCATACAATGAATATTTATTAAGTACCTACTATGTTACAGTAATTTCCTAGTAGCAGTATTCATGGATTTCAACTTAAAATTCACTTACTCAATATGAAATTTCAGTTAATTCTGTGTGATCAAGGAATTTAGCAATAAAATTAACTATTACTATAAATTAAGCATATTATGATTCTTAACAAGTCATTGTTACTTTGGGCATATTCACTACAGTTTGAAGTAGCCTTCAAAAACAAGGAAGTATATATGTCAAGTAGCTAAAAGAAAGGATTTCAAATGTTCCCACCACAATGAAATGATAAATGTTCAAGATGATAGATATGCTAATTATCCTGATTTGATCATCACATGATGTGTACATGTATCAAAACATCACATTGTGCTCCATAAATATGTACAAGTATGTGTGAATTTAAAAAAAATTTTAAAAACCAAAAAAGTATAAAGTTGTCAGCCATACAATGACACAGTCAAATAACGACAAGTGAAATATGGAGCAATTTGGACCACGTAATTAATAGTAGTACTGCATAGCTTGATTCCATATATGATTTCCCCCTCTATAAAATTTGCTTATATGAATCAATACAATAATCTAAAACTGAGAATAAAGCAAAAATCTGTGGTCTCCTGATGTACAATATGCACAAACTATTATTTCAAAATAAATGACAGTGGAATTCTTAATGAAGAACAGATGTCTATATTAATACACTAACAAAAGTAAAGCTGGTTTATTGAATCACAAAATGATCGAATTTGTGACTGATTCAATATCACTTATCCAAATCCTTAGAGAAAGAATTGCTTTTATACTCTTTATTGTCAACATCTACTGAAATACCATATTTGCTAATTTTATATATCACATAATAGAAAAATAACTCTATACAGACTTCTTTAAAAGATTCCACTCTTCTGATTGTGAAATGAATCCAAACTCAAACCATATTCCAAAATTAATTTATCCTGTATAATTTTAAAAACATCTATTTGCATATACTATTTTTCATAAACATCTATAGAGTTAGCTTCCTAATCCTTATTGGCTTGTTTTTGTTTTCATCCTAAGAGGGTCACAGTACACAAAACTCTGGAACATCATCTGGGACCTGAGAAGTCAAATAACTTACTGTTATAAACGAGCCTCTATTCCCCAACTCCTACCTAAACTCTGATGTTCGTTGATTACATTAAAGTCATTTTTTTCTATTATATGAATAGTTCCCTTGTTGAAGTTACTGTGTAATCTTCATTTTCATTAACAATGACTGTTCATCAATATAACAATTTCATTGCCTGGACTTCTGGGATTAATAACAGCAGGTATTTGAATAGCTCACTATTTTTATCAGTGGTTACTCTGACAAACAGCAAGCTATTTTTTCATGTAAGTCTCTTATTAGCTTCAACTATTTCCTTAGATAACTGTGAAAATCATTTTTATGTTGATTATTAAATTTTACTTCTTAAATTGCAGTGGCTCATAAACAGGACAAAACACTTGCACTAGATCTTACAATAGGAGTCCTGGTGATACACATCTTAATTATTAGTTTGTTTTATTTTTTCTAGCTCTTCTGTAAGAATATTCAAAGCAAAACAGACTTAAGGAGTTATGTAAATTATAGATGGTTTCAAAATTTGGTTGG
The DNA here is from genome assembly GCA_963574635.1 of Cheracebus regulus. Lineage (NCBI taxonomy): Eukaryota > Metazoa > Chordata > Mammalia > Primates > Pitheciidae > Cheracebus > Cheracebus regulus. The sequence continues at coordinate 8,926 of CAUYQU010011547.1, read as the reverse complement.
CTGACTTTTACTAGGGACTGTAAAATAAATCAGTTTATATTTCAACATATGTGTATTGTCCTGCCATTACCAGAATGTATGTACAGTCTTTAAAGCTATGGCACGAACGCCCTCAATAGCAAATCCAGCTAATAAAAAAAAATCAGACTGGAATGAAAAAGGGCCAAGGAAGAGCATAAACAGAGTTTAATATTCTCTTATTTCTTTGATGTTTAGCATCCTCATTTCTTTGATGTGTTCCTTATTTATCTCTCCTTGGGCTGCTACAAGGTAATAAAGAATATTTTCAAAGCCACGCTTGTAGAATAGACTGATAGTAAAGCAATACTTCAAGAAAAATGGAGGTAAACCCAGCCCTGATTATATGAGGTGAATCAGTGATAAGAAAGAATGCCCTTTGCTTACAGAAAAGCATTATTTCTTCTGGTAGTGAAGATGGTTCCAACTATTTCTGTTTCTTGGTAGAGTTTGTGTAAACTCTTGATTTTACATTTTTCTCAAATGTTTGTTATAATTCTCCTATGAAGTCAATTCTGCTTCAAGTTTTCTTGGGGAAATAAATTGTTTCAATTTAATAGTTAGAGAACTATTCAGCCAGTTTGGGTATCTTTTTGTAATCTGCCAAGTTCATCCAAATTTCCCAATTCATTATTATAGAGTTATTCATGGTATCATCTCATTATCTTTCCTGAGGTTGCCTGGATTTGAAAGGATATTCCTATTTGTGTTGCTTGTAGGTATTCTGTCTTATTTCTTTAATTTTCTGAGTAGCTCTCTAAGACAATTACCCGATTTTGGTTTTATTGTGTATCTCCTATTGCATATTATTTCCTTTCTTCTCCTGTTTTGGGTTTACTATGTTTTGCAATGTTCTATTTTCATTATAATTTTATAATTATCTTTATTATAAGTATAATATATCATCATTGAACTGCTAATATGCTTTATAATGTTGTTTTTGACATCCAGGTAATTTTATTTAGTTGTTTGTTTGTTTGTTTTGAGACAAAGTCTCGCTCTGTCGCCCAGACTGGAGTACACTGGTGCAGTCTTGGCTCACCTCAACGTCTGCCTCCTGGGTTCAAGCGATTCTCCTGCCTCAGCCTCCGGAGTAGCTTGGACTATAGGCATGCACCACCATGCCTAGTTAATTTTTGTATTTTTATTAGAGATGGGGTTTCGCCGTTTTGGCCCCAGACCTGTCTCAAACTCTTGATCCCAGGTGATCTGCCCACCTTGGCCTCCCAAAGTGGTGGGATCACAGGTGTGAGCCACTACTCCTGGGGTCTCCAAGTAATGTTAAATTGATGTTATTTCAAACATGATGAGGAGCTTAGTTATCTTTTTAGAAGGCAGTTTCTAAGGCAGTTGTATACTGACAAAGAGAAGAAGCTGTGTATGTTTTCATTTTCTTGAGATTTGCTTCATGATCATATGGCAGGCCATCTTTTATAAATTTTCATTGTGTGCTTGGGAAGACTGTGTACTGTGTAATTTTTCCTCAATAAACAAATAAAAAGAAAACCTAATATTTAAGATGGCAAGGAGTGAAAAAAGCACTTCATACAAAAGAGTCCTAAAAAGCCAATGAATGTATAAGGATTCTAAATATCATTATTATTTGGGAAAAATACTAATTAAAATCATAGTGGAATACTTTTAAGCACCTATTTTAATGGCTAAATTAAGAAAAAAAATCCACCTAGCACTGCTTTCAAAAAACATGGGGGTCATTGACTGTATCTTTCCAAAGTGTTCAAATTTCCATTGTTTCTGTTAAAATACGTTTCTGTCTAATTGATGTTCCTTTCTATGTATCTATATTTTTTGGACTCTGTAGGGATTCCTTAACAATTTTTAGGACTGATTTTTAGGCCCAGCTCAGTGGCTCACACCTATAATCTTAGCACTTTTGTAGGCCAAGGCAGGAGGATTGCTTGAGCCCAGCAGTTCAAGACCAGCCTGGGCAACATAGCAAGACCCTTACTCTATATATTTAAAAAATTAATCTATTTTCAAAAATAAAAAATTGATTTTTGAAATTGTCTGCCATTGACTAATCAAATAGCTCTTTTGGTCTAATATTTATTTTTTTCTCCTTTGGAACTCTAATTAAAATAATATTGGAATTTCTTACAGTATCTTATTTATTTTACCTTTTCCCATATTTTTAAATAATTTTTTTGGTCTCTGTAATGTTCTTCCAGTTTTGTCTGGTTTTAGAATCTTTATGGTTCTTTTTGAAATTTGGTGTCACTTTTATGTTGTTTCTAGTTCTCTGTCAGATGATAGAATCTACTCTAGCTATTTTAAGAGGAAACAGATTAATCACACAACATTAAATGTATTATTAAATAATTGGCAAAACCTAAAAATACAAAATGGGCTGAAATTCAAAGCCGCAAAGCAGAAATGAGCCATCAAGGAGGCTTTAGACCCTGACAAGTCCAGACGTGCATAATTAAGCTTTCTGTCCAATAGGGAAGCTCAACTCCTAATAACTGTCAGTTCTCAAATCATGCTTCCTCTGCCATTATCTGAAAGTCACTGCTACAGCTGGTGGGTTCCAGAACTCTCTTGCCTTTGCCATAACTTAAACCAGCAGTTCTTTAAATTTTTTTTTTTTCATTTTTTCTTAATGTACCTCACTTTTCAGAACTAGAAGTTCTTAACCACTTTATTCTCAGTACTTTTTTACATTCAAAAATTACTGGGTACCTACAAGGTATTTTATTTATATAGAGTATGCAAGTTGTAATTTAAAATGGTATACCCATTTTGGAAAATGGTCTGGCAGTTCCTGAAAAAGTTAAACATTTGACCCAGCAATTTCATTTGTAAGTTTATACCTAAGAGAAATGAAAATGTATGCCCACACAAAAATGTGTGCAAGAAATTTTGTTCACAATAGCAAAAGGATTAAAACCATGAAGTATATATCAACTGATGAATAGACAGACAAAAGTGGCATATTCCTACAGTGGAATAGTATTTGGTCATAAAAATGATACATGCTATATATGTGCCACATTTTCTTTATCCAGTCTATCCTTGATGAGCATTTGGGTGGGTTCCAAGTCTTTGCTATTGTAAACAGTGCCGCAGTGGAATACTATGCAGCCATAAAAAAGGATGAGCTCATGTCCTTTGCAGGGACATGGATGAATCTGGAAACCATCATTCTCAGCAAACTGACACAAGAACAGAAAACCAAACACTGCATGTTCTCACTCGTAAGTCAGTGTTGAACAATGAGAACATACGGACACAGGGAGGGGAACATCACACACCAGGGCCTGTTGTGGGGTGGGGGCACAAGGGGAGGAATAGCAGGGGGTGGGGTGATTGGGGAGGGATAACATTAGGAGAAATACCTAATGTAGGTGACGGGGGGAATGGATGCAGCAAACCACCATGGCATGTGTATACCTGTGTAACAAACCTGCAAGATCTGTACATGTACCCCAGAACTTAAAGTATAATTTTAAAAAAAGATACATGCTGCAACATAGATAAACCTTCAAAACATTATGCTAAGTGATAAAAGCCAGTCACAAAAAAGCTCACATATATCATTCCATTTATACTAAAAATCCAGGATAGGCAAAAATATATAGATAGAAACTGGTTGTTTAGAACTCGGGGTGAGAAGAACAGGGGAGGAGGTGATCACTAAAGAATAGGCTTTCTTTTTGAGGTGGTAAAAATGTTCTAAAATGTTCTAAAGTTGATTATGGTGATGGTTATACAAGTCTGTGAATGTACAGCAAACCATTAAATTGTATTAATTGAATGGGTGAGTTGTATAACACGTGAATTATATCTCAATAAATTTGTAAGAAAAAATTCTTTAAAAAACTGAGACCCCTCCCCAAGAGAGAGCAGAGAAAGATGGCAGAATAGAAACCTTCATTGTTCATCCCTCCCTGCAAGGACACTAATTTAACAATTATCTGTATAAAAACGTAACTTCATAAGAACCAAAAATCAGGTGAGCACTCATAGTACCTGGTTTTAACTTCATGTCACTGAAAGAGGCACTGAAGAGGTAAGGAAAACAGTATTGAATCATGAACACCACCCCTTCCCCATCCCCCAGTAGCAGCAACGTGGCATGGAGAGTGTTTCTGTGCACTGGAGAGAGGGAGAGCCCAGCAGTTGGGAGGCATTGAACTCAGTGCTGATCTGTTATAACAGAAAGCAAAACCAGACCAAACTAAGCTAATGCTCACCCAGAGGGGAATGCAACCTACTGAAACACCAGCTGCAGTGGCTAAGGGAGGACTGGCATCACCCCTCCCCTAACTCCAGGCTGCACAACTCATGGCTCCAAAAGAGATTCCTTCCTTCCACTTGAGAAGAGGAGAGGGAAAACCGGGAATGACACTGTTTTGCACTGTGGATACCAGCTCAGCTACAGTAGGATAGGGCACTGGTCAGAGTTACAAGGTCACCTTTCCAGGCCCTATCTCCTAGATGACATTTCTAGACACACCTTAGGCTAGGAGGGAGCCTGATGCCATGAAGGAAAGGACCCAGTCCTGGCAGCATTCATCATCCACTAATTTAAGAGCCCCTGGGCCCTGTATAATAAGCAGTGATACCCAGGTACTACATCAAAGGCCTTGGGTGAGCCTCTAAGACTTGATGGCTTCAGGTACCAACACAGACACAGGGAAGTAGAGCACCATGTGGGCTCTTAGGGTACCTGATCCAGGACTTGACTCTTGGATGGCATTTCTGGACCTGTCCTTGGCCAAAGGGGAGTCCACTTTCCTGAAGGGTGAGTCCCAGGCCAGTCAGCTTTCACCGCAAGCTGACTGAAGAGCCCTTGTGCCTTAAGGGAACATCAGCCAGTGATAGTATGTGGCAAAACTCCCTGTGGGCCTGTGATAGTGGTGGCCAAGAGGTGAGCCTCCTCTGCTTTTGGAAAGGGGAGGGAAGAATGGGAAGGACTGTGTCTCCTGGTTTAAGTGCCAACTCAGTCTCAGTACAACAGAATGCCAGGTAGACTTCTAAAGTTTTTGACTCTAGTTCCTGGTTCCCAGACAGTACCTCTGAACTTACCCAGGGCCTGGAGAACTTGTCACTCTGAAGGAAAAGACATAGGCCTGGCTGGCTTTTCCACCTGCTGATTGTAGAGCCCCTGGGCCTTGAGTGAACATAGATGGTACCAGGGAGTGGTTACAGCAGGTCTTGGGCTAGACCCAGTACTGTGCTGGCTTTAGGTCTGACCCAGCAAAGTCAAGCGGCCACAAAGCTGCTTGTGTCACTTCATCCCCAGGTCCATGTGGCTTGAAACAGAAAGACAAGATTCTGTGTGTTTTGGAGAAAGTAAGGGAAGGGAACAAGATTGTTTTCCTGGTAAACCAGAGAATTCTCCCATATTTTGTCCAAAACCATTCTTAAAGTACCTCTGAGTCTATAAGAACCACAGCGTTACTGGGTTGAGGTGCCCTCTAATGCAGATAGAGCTTAGATCACAACACTCAAGATCTTTTGAATATCTGGAGAGCCTTCCAAAGGAGGATGGGTACATACTAATACTGGTAGCAACCTCATGTGATATCACTTCAAAGAGAATTATTATGAATATTGATATTTATTTTAAACAAACTCTGTGTGATATTAATTTATTACTCTTTTCCCTATTACATTAAATAAATGAATATAAGTTAATTTAGTTCCAATACAAATAATACTTGGTAAATAACTGCTAATAGATATGGAACAAAACATTACAGGATTCCTAAAATATTTATTACAAGATTTATAGCTACAACAATGAAGCATTTCACCTTTTCAAAATACTTACTAAATTTAAAACATTTACTAAACTAGTTGCTGTGACAAAGAAAATATTTTACTAGATTTAGTAGTCCCTCCCATTATTTTCTCAGCCGTTCTCTGTAAGTTGCACCCCAAAGTGCAAACTTCAAATTAAGTATAACTCTTTTTTTGTCTGGATACCTTAAAGACAGCTGCATCTGTGCAATGCAGATTGAACTATCAACTGCAGATGAGAGTGATTTTTCAGAATGGAAATTTTTATAACAGAATAAAAATGAAATTTATAGGAACAAATTAATCACCTAAGACACTGTAGAAACACAGCAAAATCAATGGTTGTACAAACCCTTCTATATTATCTATCTGAATGTGCAAAATATAAACACAAAGTGAGCAAGTGGCCATATAGGTCTTCCCTTCAATGTTTAAATTACTGAAGGAATAAATCACCTAAGGTCTCTATGAGACTAAAAGTATATGATTATTCTGGGTATTTTGGCACCTCACTTCTCTAAATGTTTTATATCTTGATAAGATACAATTGATACAAACAAAAAACACCTTTTAGATATTGAAGAGCTAGAATTTTTATTAAGTGTCAAAATAACATCAAATACAGAGGTTCCAAACCTGACAGGCTTGTGAGCTTCTAAAACTGCTTTTCAAGTTTCTTATATAAGCTTAATTAGGTTTAGGATCCACCAAGCCTCCATAATAGCTAATGTATAAAATGAATAAGGCTCCATGTCAAGTTTCACTCTCAAGGCTATAGCATTAGGAAGTCCCCCCCACTCAACCCTTTCCTGAAGGAAAGAGTTATTTCTGGCATTTCTGAGGTGCAAGCATATTTTAGAACAATATTTCTCCAAATACAAAAGTTGTTTGCTGTTAAAAGCTCCATGTCGTTTTTGTCCGATGAACTGTACTACATCTTGGTATTTCATTCCATCTTCAATTAAAGCTAGGGCAACCAGCAACTGGAGCTTGCTCCAAACTTGCAACACAGTGAATTGCAATATAACAACCAGGATCTTCAGGAAATTTATTTTTCATAAGTTTTAACCAGTTATCAATAATCTGGCTGGATGGTGCTGTGCCACCATCAAATGGCCAGTCCAGAACCTGGATGCCTTACTTCTCCAAAAGAGCAAGGTTGTAAGTTGCTTCACATACTCTTACTATGGTGGTAACTCCATTCTGCTGAAGTTCCTGTAAGAATCTGTTAAAGTAGGCATTGGCTGGGTGGTGTGTAATAAGAAATCTCACATTTGTATGCAATCTCCACAGGACAGGGAGGTTCATTCAAGCCATGTTGATGTAATTTTTTTAAAAAAAGACAGAAAGATATAAAGGAACATAAATGTACTTCAAAATACTCCAGTTAAAATTTTCAGTGAGTTGAATATGAAGTTAGGAGTAGTAGGAAATGAAAGGAGCCTCCAATCAAAAACATCAATATTACCTTACAGTAATACCAAATCAATAGACAATAAATGCACTCAGCTTTACCCTTATTCCAATCAGAATGCTTGTAAAATGTTTTGACATTCAATTCAGCTACTCAGTGTCTTGGTTATTCATTCTTCTAGGAAGTTCTCAAATGTTGAGGAATTTCTAGAGTTCAGTAGTCTGCATAGAAGTTGGGCTGGGCCTAGCAGTAATCCCTACTGTCTCTCAGAAAGTCCATAAATCTGTGGACAAGAACACCATGAAAGTAAAGTATATGTTCATGCATTGACAAACGTACCCTTATCAGATGGCCAGTCCCAAGGTGGATGCGGCACTATCCAATGTTCGGCTCAGAGGAAAGCACGTGACCAAGCAGGTCCATTACTATCTGAGCCCCAAAGCTGCCTTAAGTATCATATGTCACAAGCCTACCCTTTAGTTATTAGAGTGAAGGACAAAGGGCAAACTTGGCTACCAATCACGGGGATCCTGGCTAAGCGGACTAAAAGGGGTGAGGAGGGGGTAATGCAGCAGCCAGGTATGTCACAAAGGGCCAGGGGCCACCCACATGCCCACATGCCAGAGCTATTCATTTTCTGGAAATGTTTCATAAATTAGTCCACACATTAGTGCCACACAACACTTCTACTGCACAGATCATGTTTCATAATAGACGATCATTAAATGACAGTTCCCTTTCTTGCGATAAACAAAAAAACAAAAAGTGATATTAGAGGTTGCCCTTAATTAACTTATAATTTAACCATCAGTTGACAAGAGAATAATTGGTTATGATATGAATTTTTCCTTTGGTATAGCTCTTAGGTAGGTATTCTGCTCCAGGCTGACTTAGAAATCATTTAGTCATTTCCTTCATTTGCTACAAAACTGAATGGTTTAAGGTGGGTGCGGTGGTGTGTCTGTAGTACCAGCTACTTAGGAGACCAGAGGATCGCTTGAGCCCAGGAGTTCAAGACCAGTCTGAGGGACATAGCAAGACCTCTCTTTAACACCACCACCAAACCTTCCCTGATGTGTTTAACATCCAGTTTCCCCAGGCATTTCAAATCAATTTCCCTACATATAAGCATAATGTGGTTTTTAAGATTTAAAAATAAAAAGTAATAAAAATAAAGAATAAAAGAGAAGAATGAAAACAAGTCTGTCAGTCTACAAGAGCTCTAAACATCAATCTCAATAAATTCTAAAGGTCTTTACTTCTATTCAGGGTGAGAAGGAAGTTAGGGTGTGACTGGTAAAGGAATTGTGGAGAGGACATAAGAACAGCTTTGACTCCCTATATCCTGTAGTGAGGTTAAGACAAGAGAATGAAATGACCACTCTATTTTCCTAAAAATCCAAAGGTTCAAATGATTCTTCATCATTTTACACAACATGGGATAAGGAAGTATGTGTGGTAAAGAGATTATAGGAAAAAAGTATATAATGCTATATATGTATAAAATGATAACATTATACTTATCTTCCGGGAGTGGATAAGAAAATAATGTGTATCTATATGACTATAGTCATATTCCTTTTTTTTTTTTTTTTGAGACAGAGTTTCGCTCTTGTTGTCCAGGCTGGAGTGCAATGGCACAGTTTTGGCTCACTGCAACCTTATGTGGTCTTTTTTACTACTCAAATCTTCATGGGAAAAGAGCCATAGGAACATATAAAAGAACAG
>CAUYQU010011544.1:0-44579 GCA_963574635.1 Cheracebus regulus | reverse complement strand
CATTGTGTTGATGCTTTTTATAATTTAATACTTTTTTGGAGTGGCTGGTACTGGTTGTTCCTTTCTATGTTTAGTGCTTCTTTCTGGAGATCTTGTAAGGCAGGCCTGGTGGTGATGAAATCTCTGAACAATTGCTTGTTCATAAAGGATTTTATTTCTCCTTCACTTACGAAGCTTAGTTTGGCTGGAAATGAAATTCTAGATTGAAAGTTCTTTTCTTTAAGGATTTGAATATTGGCCCCTACTCTCTTCTGGCTTGTAGGGTTTCTGCTGGGAGATCCACTGTGAATCTGCTGGGCTTTCCTGTGTGGGGACCCTGACCGGTCTCGCTGGCTGCCCTTAGTATTTTCTCCTGGATATCAACTCTGGTGAATCTGACAATTCTGTGCCGTGGGGTTGCTCTTCTTGAGGAATATCTCTGTGGTGTTCCCTGTATTTTCTGGGCTTTAATATTGGCCTGCCTTGCTAGTTTGGGGAAAGTCTCTTGGGTAATATCCTGAAAGGTGTTTTCCAGCTTGGATTCATTCTCTCTGTCACATTCAGGTACACCTATCAAATGTAGGTTAGATCTTTTCACAGAATCCCGTATTTTTGAAGGCTTTGTTCATTTCTTTTAACTCTTTTTCTCTAATCTTGCCTTCTCGTTTTATTTCATTTAGTTGAACTTCAATCTCTGATATCCTTTCTTCTGCTTGGTCAGCTCGGCTATTGAAACTTGTGTATGCTTCATGAAGTTCTCGTGTTGTGTTTTTCAGCTCCATCAGGTCATTTATATTCTTCCATAAGCTGTGTATTCTTGTTAGCATTTTGTCAAACCTTTTTTCAAGGTTCTTAGTTTTTTGCATTGGGTTAGAACATGTTCTTTTAGCTCAGAGAACTTTGTTATTAACCATCTTCTGAAGCCTGCTTCTGTCAGCTCATCAAAATCATTATCTGACCTGTTTCTTTGCCTTGCTGGTGAGTCATTGTGATCTCTCTAGGGAGGAGAAGTGTTCTGGACTTTAATGCTTTTGTCCTTTCTGCACTGGTTTCTTCCCATCTACATAGATTTATCTATCTTTGATTTTTGAAGTTGGTGATTTTTGGTGGGATCTCTGTGTGGATGTCCTTTTGGTTAAAGTTGGGGTTATTTCTCCTGTGTGAGGCTTTTTTTTTCTTTTCTTTTTTTTCTTTTTTCTTTTTTTTTAATAAAACGCAGGTGTCAGTGTACCACTTGAGACAGTCTGTCCATTGTCTGCCTGTGGAGGTGCTGCTGGGCTGCCTTATTCTCAGCCAGGCTGCTGTTTATTCTTCACCTGGTCTCTGCTTATGCCAGTGGGATTAGACCCACCTTACCAATGGCGAGCTTCTTTCCATCTGCCAAGCCCACTGCCCCCAAATGGAGCTCTGTCTGGTGTGTTAACTGCAAAACTCTCCTGGGAGAGGGATTCCAGTTGCTGAATCTTGTGAAGGTGGGACCTGTTTGGCTGTATCCTCCTCAATACTTTTAACTCTCCCTTCTGTGAGACAGGCAGTTCCCTCTTACAAGCCCTCTCGGTGATAGCCCAAGTCTCCGTCCTGGTCTGCACTGACAAGGCACTGGTCTGGCTGGGGTTGCTGGCCTGGGCTATTGCCCAGGTCTGCAACTTGGGGTGATTCTCAGCCAGATGGCATTTTCCTTGGTTGTGTGCTGCCGAAGTCTCAGAGTGAAGCACTGTATTTGAAATGGAGTACCAAGGAGCTGAAGTGCCCCTGATCCTCTGTGCCAGATACAGTTCCCAGGTGAGGTAGTGCCCCACCTTGCCTTGGCTCACCCCCATTGGGCTGCTTTCACCACCTTTTATTGGGTTAATCCTGCTGTTCAACAACTCCCTTTGGAATGAACCCGATACCTCACTCAGAGATGCAGATATCGCCCTGATTCTGTGTCTCACTCAGTAGTTGCTGTACTCTGGGGAAGCTCCCTTTTGGACATCTTTGTCCCCTTTACCCCAGTACATTTCTTTTTAAGATGATTTTTTTTCTCCAACTGAGCCCCTGTGAAATCAGTGCTACTTGCTTTCAAAATCCAATGGTGAAATAGGAAAGAAATATTCATTCTCTTTCCTGAAGGTAGGGTAGGAAAGCATAAAATAGTGAAAGTTTCTAAATAAGTCCAAAATCCAATGGGGAAAATTTTATTAGACCTTAAGTTTCAAGCTTAATTCTCTGGCTTAATGCTTTGCCCTCCTGGAAAATTGGTATGGAAGTCCTGCTTTCCAGACACATTTTGATAAAGATCACACTTTTTAGATATATTATGGCAGTTGTCCTCATGCATGGCTTTGCTGGGTGGAGGCAGCCATGCCTTTCTGAGGGGAGGCCACCATTGCCCATACTATACTAAATCTCACCAGACCATGGTAAAACAAATTTAAAAAATTGGAGGAAGTGGCTGTTAGATAAGATGTGCAAATATCAATTTAAAAACACAAAAAAGAAAAGCAATAAAGTATAATGCTTACAAAAAGGATAATTTTTGAACAAAAGATTACAATAAAAGGTTATAAAATCCTATAAAAAGATTTTAAAATACTTCCCCTAAAGAAGCATAATGATTTACAAAAGAATACAGAAATACAATACAAAGAAATGAGACAAATAATTTAAAATATAAATACAAAGTTTATCAAAAAGGTAGATATCATAAAAAAGACCCTAAAAGAAATTATGAAAATATAGAATTCATTGAAAGATTTTTAAGAATACATTCTAAAACTTCAACAGTTTACTAAATCAAGCAGAGAAAGAATTTCAGAACTTAAAGACAGTTCTCTTAAACCAGCAGCACAAAAATAAATATAAATAAATAAATAAATAAGAATTAACAAAGCCAATATGAGATACGGGACACCATAAAGCAACCAAATATTCAAATTTTTTTAGGTACCAAAAGTGAAAGAGAAAATACAAAATATAGAAAACCTTCTTAACAAAACGGTAGTTAAAAACTTTTCAACTCTAGCAAAGCATTTGAACATTCATGTATAAAAAGCTGAGATTCCCAGATTGTTTTATTCCATAGGAGTTGAACTTTCAAAAGTCAAACACAAAAAGAAAATTCTGAAATCAACAACAAAAAAATCTAGTCACTTATAAAGGGAATGTCTAACCTACCGATAGTTGATTTCTCAGCAGAAATTACAGTCCAGAAGAGAATAGGATGATATATTAAAAGTGCTGAAAGAAAAAATAAAATCTTTCCCAGAGAAGCAAAATATAAGGAAATTCATTAAAATTAGATTAACCCTACAATAAATGCTTAAGGGAGTCCAACACCTGGATGTAAAAGAATGATACCTAACTTCATGAAAATATATAACTCAATTTAGAGCAAATACATGAATAAGGGAGAGAAATAGCTCAAATGTTATCACTCCAAAAGACAACCAAGCCACAATAATAAAAAATAACAGAGAAAGAAAACAATAAACAATCTACAAAGGAACCTGAAATTAATTTATAAAATAAGAGGAATAAGCCCTCATATGCTACTAATAATATTGAATATAAACAGATTAAACTAATCACTTAAAAGAGATAGACTGACTCAATGGAGCAAAAATACAATTATATACTGACTCAACTATGCTACCAATAAGAAATTCATATTACCTGTAAAGACACGTTAAACTATAAGTAATTTTTTGGTATAAAAAATATTACATGCAAACAAAAACAAAAGCCAAGTAAGAAGAGATCTACTCACATTTGATTAAAAATAAATTAATTAAAAAATAATAATAATAAGGGCAAATGTTTTTACTTAATGAAAAAAGAGGATGTAAAAAATTATAAACTTATTTGCACCTGACACAGAATCAGCCAGATATGTAACCCAAATATTCTAATGTTTAAAGAGAAAGATAGACTGCAATACATTAATAGTTGGGGATGTGAACACCTCACTCTCAGTATTAGGTAATCTAAATAGAATATTAACAACAACCACAACAAAACCTACATTGGGTTTAAACTGCATATTGCACCAAATGGACCCAAAAACATTTGTATTACATTCTTCTTAACAGTTGGAATATTTTCAAGGATACCCCGTATGTTAGGACACAAAATCTGTCTCAAAAAATTTAAGAAATTATACCAAACAACTTCTCAGACAACGATGGAATAAAACCAGAAACCAATAACAAGGGAATTTTCAAAAACCACACAAATACGTGTATATTAAACAACATACTCTTGAATGACCATTGGGACAAAAAGAAATTAAAATGGAAAGCAAAAAATATTGAGACAAATGAAAATGATAACACAACATATGAAAACCTATGGGACACAGCAGAAGTAATGCTAAGAGTGAAGTTTATAGCAGTAAACACCTTTGTCTAGAAAGTAGAAAGATTTTAAATTAACACTTTAATAATACACCTCAGGGAACAAGAAAATTAATAACAAACCAAACCAAAAATAAGCAAAATGGAGAAATTAATTAAAATCTGAACAAAACTAAACAAAACGAAGACTAAAAAAGCAACACAAAACAAAATAGAAAAACAAATAGACTAAGACACAATAAACAAATCTGAAAATTAAAAATGAGATGTTATAACTGACAATACAGAATACGAAAGATAATTAGAAATTATTATTAACCATTATACACTAATAAACTGAAAAAAATCTTAGAGAAAATAAATGTATTTCTAGAAAAATACAACCCATCAGGATTGAATCCAGAAGAAATAGAAAACTTAGACAGACTAATAATAAGTAATGAGATTTATTCAGTAATTAAAAATTTTTCAACAAATAAAAGTTGAAGATTGGATTGCTTCACAAAGGAACTAACACCAATATTGTCAATTTATTCCAAAAGATTGTAGAAGAGAAAATTCTTCCTAACACATTCTACAATGCCAGCAACAATCTCATAATAAAACCACACACACACACACACACACCCAAACACACACACACACACACGCACACGCACACACACACACACACCACTATATGTCAATGTCTCTGATGAACATAGATGGAAAGATTCTCAACAAAACACTAGCAAGGTGAATCTGATAGCACATTAGAAATATGATACACAATAATCAAGTGTAATTTATCCAAGGGATACATGAATGATGAAATGTTTGAAAATTTAAAAAAAATGTGATACACAGACAGGCCAACATGGTAAAACCTGTCTATACTAAAAATACAAAAATTAGCTGGGCATGGTGACACAAGCCTGTAGTCCCAACTACATGGGAGGCTGAGGCAGGAGAATCTCATATAGCTTGAACCCAGGAGACAGAGGTTGCAGTGAGCCGAGATCACACACAACACTCCAGCCTGACAGAGCAAGTCTCCATCTTAACAACAACAAAAATGTGATACATCATTCAACAGAATGAATAACAAAAATCATAAGACCATCTCAATAAATGCAGAGGAAGCATTTAATCAAATTTAACATCCCTTCATGAAGGAACACATCTCAGCATAATAAAGGCCATATATAACAGACCCACTGCTTATACTGAATGAGGAACCACTAAAAATATTTCCTTTAAGAACTGGAATGAGATAAGGATACTCACTTTCAATACTCCTTTTCAATATAATACTAGACCTAGTCAGAGCAAACAGGCAAGAGAAAGAAACAAAAGTCATTAAAATTGAAAAAGATGAATTCAAATAGTTTTCTTTGCTGATGTTATGACCTTATATCAAGAAAAATCTAAGGATTATCACATTACTCCTAGATGTAATAAATAGAGTAAGTAAAGTGTCAGGATATAAAATTTGCCTAAAAAATTAGTAGAATTCCTATATACCAATACTGAATTATCTAAGAAAGGAATCAATAAAACAATTGGATTCACGATAGCTACAAAAATAATAAAATACTCCAAAATAAATGTAACAAAGAAGATGAAATACCTCTAAAAAGAAAACTACAAAATACAAATGAAATAGATATAAGAAGAAACAAACAAATGAAAAGACATTCCATGCTCATGAATTGGAACAATTAATACCATTAAAATGGCCACACTTCCCAAAGCAATATACATGTTCAATGCAATTCCTATCAAAATACTGATGTAATTTTCTACAAAAATTTTAAAAATCTAAATTATGTATTAAACAACAAAAAAAATATTTATACAGCTAAGGCAATCCTGAGTAAAAAACACAAAATTGGAGGTATCATACTACCTGCCATCAAAATGCATTACAAGTCTAGGGTAACAAAAACATTAAGGCATTGGCAAAAAACAAGGCATATAGACTAGAGAAACAAAATGTAGAACCCAGAAATAAATTTACATATGTACAGTTATCTGATTTTTGACAAAGGCACCAAGAACATAAAAATAATGCTGGAAAAATTATATATCAATGTACAAAATAATAAAATTAAACCCCTATCTCTTAACATTAAAAAAATCTACTCAATAAGTAGTAACAACTTAAATGTGACACCAGAAACTATAAAACTATCAGAAAAAACACTTCAAGACATTGGTCTCAACAAACTTTTTATGGCTAAGACCTCCAAGGCACAGGCAACAAAAACAAAAATGGACTAATTGGATTATATTACAATATAAAAGCTTCTACATAGCAAAGCAAGATGGTTAACAGAGTGAAGAGACAACCCATTTAATGAGAGAAAATAGCTATTAATCTAACAAGTGAATAATATCAAGAATGTACACAGAATTTAAAAACTCAACATTAAATAATCAAGTAATGCAATTTAAAAAGTAGTTAATATATAAATAAACATTTATCAAAAGAAGACATACAAATGGTTAACAGGTATAAACGGAGAAAAAAAAAAGCTCTATATTACTAATCATAAGAGAAATGCAGATCAAAACCAAAATGAGAATTCAACTTAGCCCAGTTAGAATGGCTATTAATAAATATTCCAATAACCCTATGCAGATAAAAGTGAATTCTTATTCATTGTTAGTGGAGATCTAAATTAGTAAAGCCACTATGGAAAACACTATTGAAATGTTTTTAATAACTAAAAATAGAACTACTGTATTATCTGGCAGTCCAACTATTAGGTATTTATCCCAAGAAAAAGAAGTCAGTATATCAAAGAGATCTTTTCACTTACATGTTTATTGCAGCACTATTCACAACAGCTAAAATATGGAATTAACCTAAATGCCCATCAATAGACAAATTGAATAAGAATGTGTAATGTATATATACACAATGGAATAGTAGTTTGTCACAAAAAATAAAATCCTGTTGTTGTACCAACGTGGATGAAACTAGAGGTCTGTATGTTCAGTGAAATAAACCAGGCATGGAGAGACATACATCCCATGTTCTCATTCATATATGGGAGAGTAAAAAGATCATCACATGAGGATAGAAAGTAGAAACATACTGTGTAGGTGGGACAAGGAATAAAAAGAAGTTGGTTCATTTGTTCAAACATATATTTAGATAGAATAAGTTATAATATTCAGCAGCAGAGTAGGGACACTATGGTCAATAACAATGTTTATATATTTTTAAATAGCTGTAAGAGAGGAATTGAAAGATACCCAAAACAGAGAAATAATAAATAATTGAAGTGGTGGATACACTAAATTTCCTGATTTGATCATTACACATTCTATTTGTGTAACAAAACATCACATGTGCACTACAAATGTGCATCATTATTTAAATGTGTTTTAAATAAATTCCCGAATTTATTTAAAATCATTAAACTACACATCTAAAAGCTCTTCAAATTTAAATTAAGATAAAAACAAAGAGATCCACATTCAGCCACATTATATATAAAATGCCAAAAGGAAAATTCAGGAAGAAAAATCTTGATAGGAGGAAATAAATGATTTCTTACTTACAGGTAAATTTCATTCAGATTAAATACTGACATCTTAAAGAAACACTGGAGGCCAAAAGGTAGTGGGATTACATATTCAAAGAGCAAAAATATAATAAATAAAACTCTCAACTAATATTTCTACATTTGTCAAATCTAACTTTAAGCAATAGATTTAAAATAGAAACATTCCCAGATCGACAATAAATGAGACAATTTATTATTAGCCATCTTACCTAGCAAGAAACACTAAAGGCCATTTATAAAATTAAAAACAAGAGAAAACAAAGAATAAAAAATCCACATGAAAATACAGGGAACACTGGTAAAGAAAAATGTAGAAGCATTAGAAATATCGGAAAGGTATGCTTTTCATAATTCTTTCTTTAACTACACTTTATTTTTAGGAAAGTTTTAGAATTACAGATAAATTGAGGGGAAAATACAAATAACTTACCAATACATACTTGGCCCTCATAAACACACAGCCTCTATTAACACAGCCAGGTGGGGAGGGATCAGCAGGGAAACTTCAATGAGACTGTGCACTGGGAGGAGTGCAAGCTGGTGTGGAGCCACAGAAGTGTGTGCCATATGCAGCAGAGGGAGCCTGACCCCTCTTTTTCCTTGAGTGGAATCTGAGATTCAATTTGCGAGGTGGGAAGTACACCAGCAGGGACCCTGGATTTTCAGAGGGCTCCTGTTTCCTTTTTATTCTATTTTTCCCCAATAGATTCCATTTGTCCTCTCCTTCAAATTATCTGTGAGCCTAATTTTTCATGGCCATGTGACAAGAACTCTGTTTTTAGCTAAACTAAGAAGTAAGTCCTACAACATTTTTGATGCCCAGAACATGGAGCTTGACAAGGGGTGAGTAAAATGTGGACTCAAAACTTCTCATTGTTGTTTCTAAGCATTTTCACCCCCGGATTTTTCTTTTTCTGTTTCTGTTTCTTTTTTCTTCCTTTTTTTAGATGGAGTTTTGCTCTTGTTACCCAGATACCCTAACTGGAGTGCACTGCAACCTCTGCCTACCAGGTTCAAGTGATTCTGCTGCCTCTGCCTCCCTAGTAACTAGGATTACAGGAGCCATCCACCATGACTGGCTAATTTTTGTATTTTTAGTAGGGACAGAGTTTCACCATGCTGGCTAGGCTGGTCTCGAACTCCTGACCTCAGGTGATCCACCCATCTCAGCTTCCCAAAGTGCTGGGATTACAGTCATGGGCCACCACACCCAGCCTCACACTCAGACTTCTGAGAGTAGGAGAAATCATTCCCCATCCCCATCATTTCCAGGGATTCAGAAGGTTAGCCTCGATATCCATGACCATTTTCTTCCTTTTTACTTGTGGCTTCCCCCATCCCCTCACTTCCACTCCCCTCAATCTGGATCTGGGGAACACCACACATCCATAGCATCTTCTCCTCACCCAGCCTAGGTGTTCAAATTCACTGGAGAGTAATTAAGCTTCTCTCCCTGGTAGAAGACCCAGTTGCATAAGGATAAGAGGTTCTTTCCCAGGCATTTAAAAACTGTTTCCTTTCTTCTTTTTTCTCCACTCAGTAAGCAGTTAACTTTTAAGTGATGCTTTTTTTCTTTTAGAAGACGTTTTACTAGACTAGGAATAATAAAGATCCCTGTTTACATTTTAGCTGAAGTTTTAATTGTGAAAAAGGATTTGTGGGTCTGAGGTTAAGCTGTAGCCAATCTGGTGTGATTTGCATGTCTGTATGGTTTATATTCAACTTCATTTTGTGCCTCCACCTTGTTTTACATCTTGGGGGTGTGGCCCTTAAACCAGTGGTAAGGCTTTGTTTAGCAATGCTGCCTCATGTCTTCAGCCTTTTCTGGTTTCATATCTGCATATTTTCCTAGCCCTGTCTCTTAAAAGACCCCAGCAGCAACTGGGTTTTCTTCTGCGTTTCTGTGTAACTATATATGTGTTGTGTAGGATGTCTGTAAATAGAGCTCTAATTAATTTGGCATAAAGGAAGACAAGCACTTGGATCAAATATTTTTTTACAAAGGGAAGATAAAAGCTGTGGTACCATTCAGTTCACATGATTTTAATCTTTGATAAATAAAAAACAGCCTTAAAGATTTTTGGTAAAAAGCAATGTCCTCAAAATGTAAATAGGTGAACTAAATTATGCAGGTCACATGCAAGGTTTGCTAAGTGTTTTAAGGTTATAAACTGACTTTTGTGTTTTGAGAACTATTTTACTTGCCAGCTTCACAAGGGGCAA
Source organism: Cheracebus regulus (assembly GCA_963574635.1). Taxonomy (NCBI): domain Eukaryota; kingdom Metazoa; phylum Chordata; class Mammalia; order Primates; family Pitheciidae; genus Cheracebus; species Cheracebus regulus. The sequence goes on along the minus strand of CAUYQU010011544.1, from coordinate 34,486 downwards.
TGCCTGGGAAGATATGGAACTAATCACACACTTAGTATTCTGGGAGTCCAATCTTGGCTGCACCTAACACACAATTAAAACAACTTACTAGGTTTTACATTAAAAGTCACAATTTTACTAAAAAATTGCTAGGAGTTATCATTATGACATGTAATTCAGACTATTGGAAATAAGGTATACATGCAAGGTGTGTAAGAACAATAAAATGTATTTTTTAGTAAGAGATAATTAGAAGGCATTAATTGTAAAATTGGCCTAGGGTTAAAGGATTGTTTTGAATTAAGTAGGATAAAGCTAAAGATTCAAACAATTAGTGGAAGAATTGTGAAAATTAATCTTGCAGAAAAAGTTATTTCTGTGAACATATTAACTAAATTAAAAATAAAAGGTATTATATGTTTTTTCTGTAAATTGAAATAAAAGTACAAAAAGGTTTTCTTAAGGCCCTAATGTGCTGTTTGGCAAAATCTGTAAAGGGTTATAAAAGGTTTTTCTTCTTTAATATTTCTGAGTCATCATTTTGGCAAAATAAAAAACTTATGGTAATCTAGAATTTTATTTCATAGTATCAAGTGTTTTAAACCTCAAATATATTTACCAGCCTGTTGAAAATCAAACTTCAGTTTCAAAATTGTCTTTCCTAGTGCCTAGCTTTTTGGATGGGTCAGAGGGCCACTGGAAACCTCCAAAAAAGAGGTAAACAGGATTATTTGGCATATTTAGGTACATAAAATTGCCAAAATAATGTTCAATTTTCTTTAGGTTATATTTTGGAAATTAATGCTAATATACATCATCAAATGGTATGGAATTTCTAAAATTCTAATGTCTTAGCATATACTATCCATCACAATTAAGACTGTTGTGTTAAGTTATTGTAAACCACAGAGTAAACAAACTTCTTTGCCAGTTATGTTTTTAAGTGTAACTACTGTTGACATTTTGTTATTCACAGACAATTGTCTTATTTTAATTCATTTCAAAAGATGCTTTATAATAAGCTATAAAACTCTACCAGGTGCTCTCAAAAAAAGATTTCTGGTAATATTGAATATTGTAACATTGGAATAAAGGAAAATGTACAGGACTCATAGAGAGCTAAAATGTTCACAAATATCAAGCAAAACAAGGGTTAAGGTATATTCCTGTGAGCAAAATTTGGAGCATGTTGGTTTCTCTCTGCCTGTTTCCTCTAGCATTTGTAAACTATCTATGAGTATTCTTAACTTATGGCAATATAGTTGTTTGCATCAGTGCAGTAAGAATCCATTTTTCTTTTGCAACAGGACACAATTGGGGAAGCTGGTTATTTTACCAAAACTTTGACTGGAAGGGTAAGCTTTCCTTTAAAGGGTCAAGCTTGACTTGCAGAGCTTGTAAAGGACCAGTGGGGAGATTGACCTCATATCCTTGTTTATGCAATCTCTGTACAAATTTCCTGACCTGTGGAATGTAAAGAATGTCACTTTCTAACAGGCCTAGGAGATTCAAGTTTATCTTGGGACCTTAAGAGGAGATCAGAGGCTAGTGCTGGCTCATATCTGTAACCTCAGCACTTTGGGAGGCCAAGGAGGGCAGATCACTTGAGATTAGGAGTTCAAGACCAGCCTGGCCATTAGGGTGAAACCTTGTCTTTACTAAAAATATAAAAATTAGCTGAGTGTGGTTGCATGTTCCTGTAGTCTCAGCTACTTAGGAGGTTGAGGCAGGAGAATCACTTTAACCCAGGAAGCAGAGGTTGCAGTGGGCCAAGATCATGCCATTGCACTCCAATATGGGTGTCACAGCAAGATTCCATTAAAAAAAAAAAAAAAAAAAAAAAAGAAGAAGTTCACCCAATTCACAAAACAGATATTTGAGAATAAAAACCCATGGCTGGACTCAGCTTTAAAAGATCTTATCTGAGATTCCTTTTGGAACAGAGTTTCATTAAAGCTAATTGAAAGGGCTTATATAGAAATAATTATTCTCGATGCACTGTATGCAAATAATCAGTCCAAGTATAAGATGTAAGTCAACTCTTCAAACAAGTCAGTCCTATGATGATTTTGTTTTAACAAAAATGAGAACTGGAGAGAGAAAAATTATATTTCAAAACTTATTATACATTTGCCATTAAATTCTAAACTCATTAGTTGTTTTTGTTTGCCTACATTTTTAGACTAATCTTTCTTGTTCCTGTGAACCAACCAGCAATCTTCAGCTGTAGCTCAGAAAGAACAAGTGGGATAGGTAATATAAAAACCTGTATCAATATTCTAGTTCTGAGCAATTATTCTGTAAATCCTACCAGGTGGTAGGAATAAATAGAATGCCCATCATTTGGAAGTTTCCTTTTGGAAAAGTAAGACTAAGGGAGCTAACCAAAGCCAAGCACCATGTACCCAAATACTAGCAAGTGTAACTATAATCACCAGTTATCTGGGCATGTCACAAGACATCCTTTTCTCTCTCTTGTTGGAGGAGGACTCAATTTCATTTTCACCTTAGCTTTTTCTTATTATTAGAAGCCCATGTAAGCCTCCTGGGACACATTTTTATCCCAAACTCAACTCCAAGTTTTAGCAAAGGAAACTACCCCCAAGAGTAAACAGGCAACCTTCAGAAGTGAAGAAAATCATTAGCAAAGTATGCATCTAGCAAAGTTCTGATATCCAGAATCCATAACTAACATAAACAAATTAACAATCAAAATCAAACAACCCCATCAAAAAGTGGGTAAAGGATATGAACAGACACTTTTTTTAAAAAAGAAATACAATAAGTCAACAAGCATGTGAAAATGCTCAACATCATTAATCATTAGAGAAATGCAAATTGAGACACCATCACACAACAGTCTGAATGGCTATTATTAAAAAGTCAAAAATTAACAGATGCTGATGAGGTTGTGGAGAAAAGAGAATGTTTATGTACCACTGGTGGAAATGGAGATTAGCTCAGCCACTGTGGAAAACAGTTTGGTGATTGCTCAAAGAAACTCATAGTAGATTTACCATTCTACCCTACAACCCCATTATTGGGCATATATCCAGAGGAAAATAAATAATTCTGTCATAAAGAAATATGTACATGTATGTTCCTCTCATCAGAATTCCCAACCAATAGCAGAGAAATTGAATCAACGTAAAAATCCATCTTTAGCAGACTAGATAAAGAAAATACATTACATACAAGTATTACACAGTGATTTAAAAAAAAAAATGGAGATCATGTCCTTTGCAGCAACATTGATGGATCTGGAGGCCATTATCCTAAGTGAACTAACATAGGAACAGAAAACTAAATACTGGATTTTCTCACTTACCAGTGGGAGCTAAACAATTAGTACATATAGGGACACAGAGAAGGGGGCAACACACACCAGGACCTACCTGAAAATGGAGGGAAGGATGAGGGTAAAGATCAAAAGTATCTTATTGGGTACCATGCTTATTGTCTGAGTGGTGAAATATCTGTAAACTGAACTTCCATGGCACAAAATTTACTTATGTAACTAACCTGTTCATGTACCCCTAAATAAGTTATTTTTTAAAAAGTCATTTCAGACTCTCTTTCAAAATAGACACACTGTTTGTTATGCATTCCTACCAGAAATTAGTGAAAGCTTTTTTCTTGCTCCACATTTATGCCACTATTTGGTGTTGTCAGTGTTTTGTATATTCACCATTCTAATAGATGTATAGTGCTATCTCATTGTTGTACTTTTTTTTCCTTTTAGAACTACATTATTATAGATGTTTTTCTTATATATATATTTTTTTGCCAAATGCCTTGTAGACTCTCTAGATTGTGTATTCACCAATTTTTGTTCCATTTACCTTACAAAAGTGTAAAAATATATATATATACCATTGAGAATTTTTTTTCTTCTGCAAGTAGAAAATAGTACCTAATAAAAAATAAAAATGTATTAAAGTTACTTTTGATTAAACAGAAATGCTTCAAAAACATCATGTGGTAAATAGTCTTTCTGTGTCTATAATAATTTTATTTCTTTATTTTCAAATTTATTTAGATTTAATTTACATTTGTAGATGAAATTCTATGCATTTATCATATATAATGTAATATATTGATTATACATTTTTGGAATGGTTAAATCCTTCTAATTAGTGTATGCATTACCTAACAGTTATTTTTGAAGACAGTACTTAATATCCACTCTCAGCAATTTTCAAAAGTACAGTGTATTATTATCTATATTTTCCAGTAAAATATAGGGAGTAAATTGGTGATTATCAGAGGCTGGGGTGGTTGGAAGGATGGGGTTGAAAAGACATAGGTTACAAGATACAAAATTACACTTAGAGGGAATTACACTTAGACGAAGCAGTAACTATTTCTTTTTATCAAAGTGTAATTTTGCACCCTGTAATGAAGATATTTTTAAACCCAACCTTCCAACCACCCGAGCCTCTGGTAATGACCATTTTACTCTCTATTGCTATGCATCTCGTTATTTTAATTTGCAATTATGGTATAACAAAATATATACAGCATATTTTATATGTTTGTTTTTATTTGTATATCTTTTTTTTTGGTGAAGTGTCTGGTCAGATCTTTTGTCTATTTTTAATCAGGCTGTTCATTTTGTTTTGTTGAATTTTTTTTTTTATTGTACTTTAGATTCTGGGGTACATGTGCAGATCATACAGGATTGTTGAATAGGTACATACATGGCAATGTGGTTTCTTGCCTCCAGCCCTCCGTCACCTATATCTGGCATTTCTCCCCATGTTGTCCCTCCCCAACCACCTCACCCCTTGCTGTCCCTCCCCTAGCCCCAACAGAACCCAGTGTGTGATGCTCCCCTCTCTGTGTCCATGTGTTCTCATTGTTCAACAAATGCCTGTGAGTGAGAACGTGCAGTGTTTCATTTTCTGTTCTTGTGTCAGTTTGCTGAGATTGACGGTTTCCAGATTTATCCATGTCCCTACAAAGGACTTGAACTCATCATTTTTTATGGCTGCATAGTATTCCATCATGTATATGTTCCACATTTTCCTTGCCCAGTCTATCATCCAGGAGCATTTGGGTTGGTTCCAGGTCTTTGCTATTGTAAACAGTGTCATAATGAATATACGTGTGCATGTGTTTTTATAATAGAATGATTTATAATCCTTTGGGTATATACTCAGTAATGGGATTGCTGGGTCAAATGGAATTTCTAGTTCTAGATCCTTGAGGAAGAGCCATACTGTCTTCCATAAGGGTTGAACTAATTTACACTCCCACCAACAGTGTAAAAGTGTTCCTATTTCTCCACATCCTCTCCAGCATCTGTTGTCTCCAGATTTTTTAATGATCACCATTCTAACTGGTGTGAGATGGTATCTCAATGCAGTTTGGATTTTTTTGCATGTATTTCAGATACGATTATTTATCTTATATGTTTTCTGCAAATATATTCCCAAGTCTATGGCTTATCTTCTTATTTTTTGATACTATCTTAGAGCAGACATTTTTATTTTAATAAAGTCTAAATTATTATATATTTTATAAATTTGCTTTTGTGGTTGATTTAAAATGTCATTGCCAAACCCAAAGGCATCCAGATGCTATATACTAGGAGTTATCTTTTATTGTTTTACATTTTCCGTTTAGGTCTATAATCAACTTTGAGTTAATTTGTATAAAGAGTGTAACATCTGCATTCAGATTTCTTTTTTTCTTTGCATTACATACCCAGCTGTTCCAATGTCATTGATTATAAAGGCAAGTGTTTATTTAAAAAATAAATATATTTTCTCCATTTTATTGTTTTTGATTCTTATCAAAATTAGTTGACTGTGCTAGTATGCTTCTGTTTATTTCATAACAATTTTTTACTTGTCTTTTTTTCACAATATCACACTTGTTGATTACTGTACTATTGTAATAAATCTTGAGGATAAATATTTTTAGTCCTTCCGCTATGTTTTTGTTCTTCAAGATTATATTAGCTATTCTGTTTATTTTTCTTTTTTGTATAAACTTAAAAATTGTTGGTATTCACATAATAACTTATTGAAATTCGAATTGAGATTGTTTTTAAATGAATACATCAAAAACAGAAAAATAGATATCTGGACAATATTGAATCTTATATGTACATCAAATATTTATTTATCTGAGTTTTATAAATTTTTGAGGACTTATTTGTTTGATTAATGATAATCTTGTACATATATGATTTGATTTATTTCTATGTACTTAATTTTTTGGTGCATTTGATACTAGCACTGTATTTTTAATTTTGGATTCTAGTAAGTCATCACTAGTATATAAATGAATAATTGACTTTTGCATTTAATCTTTTAATCGTCACCTTCCTATAATTGCTTATTAATTTCTCCAGAAGATTTTTGTTGATTTGTTCAGAATTTCTACATAGATAACCATATTATCTGATAATGCAAACTGTTTTTCTTCTCAAACTGAATACTTTTCATTTCCTGTTCTTGTCTTACTGCATTAGCTAAGATGTCCATTATAATGTTGCAAAGAAGTGAAAAAAATGAACTTCTAAAATTTTTCCTAATCTTAGATAAGAGAGCATCTAGTTTCTCTCAATCAAGTATGAAGTTAGCTGTTCATTTGTTTGTTTGTTTAGGCAGATGTTCTTTATCAACTTGAGAGATTTCCTCTCAATTTCTAATTTTCTGAGAGTTTTAATTACGAATCTGTGTTGGATTTTGTCAAATAACTTTTTTTCATTTGTTGATACAATTATGTATTTTTTGTTGTTGTTTAATTAATATGATGAATTATACACATTTATTTTTTAATGTTAACCTTACATACAGAGTATAAATATAACTTGGTCTTTAGTGCATATTTTTTGTATAGTTTTTAAAATATAGTTTGCTAACATTGTGATGAGAAATTTTTAAATCTATGTTCATAAGAAATATTAGTTTGTAGCATTTTTTGTAATACTTTTACTTTGGCAGATTGTGTATTTCAAGTAATTTATTTCTTTCATTTAGATTATTCAATTTTTGAAAATACATTAGTTCAATATGTTACATAAGTATCTTTTTTATGTTCATGGGATCTGTAGTGATGCTTGTTATTTAATTTCTGATATTAGTAAATTGTATGTGTGTGTTTTCTTAGAATGGCAAGAATATTTTTTAACTTTTGAAAAGACCTGCTTTTAGTTTTGTTGATATTCTCTATTAATTTTCTTTTTTTGAATTTTTTTGATTTTGGTTCACATTTTTAATTTTATTTTTCTTCTGATTGTTTTGAATTTAGTTTTTTCTACCTTTTATTTTATTTTTATTCATTTTTTCTTATACTTATCCATTTTCCTAAGGTGGAATCTGAAATTACTGATTTTAAAATCTCTTTTCTTCAATATATGCATTCAATGCTATTTTTTTATTTAACACTGCTTTTGCTCCATCCTACGAATTTTGATAATTATATTTTCAATTTCATTTTGTTCAAAATATATTTTTAAATCTTTGACGTATGTTATTTAGAAGTGTGCTCTTTAATCTAAAAGTATTTTGGTATATTAAAGCAATGTTTCCACTATTAATTTCCAGTTTAATTTCTTTGTAGTCAGAGAACAGACATTGTTCTCATTTTAATATTTAAAATGGTTTCAGTGTATTTTATAGGCAGAGTATAGTGTTTACATATATTTAGTGAGAGACAGGGTTGCTTTCTTTCAATGAGGCTTGAGTACAATGTTGAAGTAATAGGTCACTGCAACCTTGAGTTTCTGGGCTCAAGCAATTTTCTCACCTCAGCCTCCCAGATAGCTGGGGCTACCGTAATGTGCCACTGCACCCAGCTAATTTATTTTTAGAAAGGGGAGGTAATGTGTCTTGGCTGTGTTCCCATTGAAATCTCATCTTGAATTCCCACACGTGGGAGGGACCTGGTGGGAGGTAATTGAATCATGGGGCCAGTTCTTTCCCATGCTATTCTCATGATAGTAAATAAATCTCATGAAATCTGAGGGTTTTTTCACTGCACAAGCTTTCTGCCTGCTGCCATCCATGTAAGATTGTGACTTGTTTTCCTTGACTTCCACCATGATTGTGAGACTTCCTCAGTCACATAGAACTTTAAGTCCAATAAACCCTTTTTCCTGTATTAGTTACCCAGTATTGAGTATGTCTTTATCAGCAGCGTACATTTTTGTTGGGAGTGGGACGGTGCTGAATAGATACCCAAAAATGTGGAAGTGACTTAGGAACTAGGTAACAGCCAATTTGGAGGGCTCAGGAGACAGGAAAATGTGGGGAATATGAACTTAGAGACTTGTTGAATGTCTTTGTGAGAAATCCTGTTAGCGATATGGACAATAAAGTCCAGGCTGAGCTGGTCTCAGATGGAAATGAGGAACTTATGGGGAACTGGAGAAAAGGAATCTTCTTATGTTTTAGGAGGGAGACTGGTGGCATTTTGCCTCTGCCCTAGAGATTTGTGGAACTTTGAACTTGATAGAGGTGATGTAGAGTACTTGGTGGAAGTAATTTCTAAGCAGCAATTCCGTTTTACAAGAAAAGCAGAGCATAAAAGTTCAGAAAATTTGCAGCCTGACAGTGCAATAGAAAAAAATTTTTTCCATTTTCTGAGAGGAAATTCAAGCCACCTGCAGAAATTTACATGAGTAACCTGGAGCCTAATGTTAATACTCAAGGGAATGGGAAATAAGTCTCCAGGGCATATCAGAGGTCTTCAGGGCAGTCCCTCCCACCACAAGCCAGGAAGCCTAGGAGGAAAAAGTGGTTTAATGGGCTGGGCCCAGAATCACCATGCTGTGTGAAGCCTAGAAACTTGGTGCCCTGCATTCCAGCCACTCCAGCCATGCCTGAAAGGGGTCAACGTAGAAGTCAGGCTGTGGCTTCAGAGTGTGCAAGCCTTAAGCCTTGGCAGCTTCCACGTGGTGTTGAGCCTGCCTGTGCACAGAAGTCAAGAAGTAGGGTTTGGGAACCTCTGACTAAATTTCAGAGGATGCATAGAAATGCCGGGATACTTAGGCAGAAGTTTGCCTCAGGGGCAGGGGCCTCATGGAGAACTTTTGATGGGGCAGTGTAGAAGGCAAATTTGGGGTCAGAGCCCCCACACAGACTGGGACATCACCTAGTGGATATGTGAGACAAGAGCCACCATCCTCCAGACCCTAGAATTGTAGATCCACCAACAGCTTGCACCATGCACCTGGAAAAGCCACAGACACTCAATGCCACCCTATGAAAGCAACCAGGAGGTGAGGCTGTACCCTGCAAAACTACAGGGATGGAGCTGCCCAAGACCATTGGAATCCACCACTTGTATCAGTGTGACATGGATGTGAGACATGAAGTCAATGGAGATCATTTTGAAGCTTTAAGATTTAACTGCCCCACTGGATTTCAGACATACATGGGGCCTGTAGCCCCTTTGTTTTGACCAATTTTTCCCATTTGCAAATGGCTGTATTTACCCAATACAGATACTGTACCACTACTTCATCTAGAAAGTAACTAACCTGCTTTTGGTTTTACAGGCTCATTCTTGGAAGGGCCTTGCTTTGTCTTGGATGAGACTTTAGACTGTGGACTTTTAAGTTAATGCTGAAATAAGTTAAGACTTTGAAGGACTGTTGGGAAGGCACAATTGGGTTTGAAATATTAGGATGTGAGATTTGAGAGGGGCCAGATGTGGAATGATAAGTTTTGGCTATGTCCCCACTCAAATCTCATTTTTAATTCCCACATGTTGTGGGAGGGACCCAGATGGACGTAATTGAATTATGAGGTAGGTCTTTTTCATGCAGTTCTCATGAGAGTGAATAAGCCTCAGAAGATCTGATGGATTTATAAGGTGGAGTTTTCCTATACAAGCTCTCGCTTTACCTGCTGCCATCCATGGAAGATATGACTTGCTCCTCCTTGTCTTCCGTCATCATTGTGAGGCGTCCCCAGCCACGTGGAATTATAAGTCCCATAAACCTTTTATTATATAAATTTTCCAGTCTCTTGTATGTCTTTATCAACAGTGTGGAAATGGACTAACAGAGGAGGGTCCTCAGTATGTTGCCCAGGCTGATTTTCAAACTTTTGGCATGAAGAAATCCTCCAGCCTCTGCCTATCAAGAAGCTAGGATTACAGATGTAAGCCCATGAAGTATATTTTGGGGAATATTCTATGCAAACTGGAGAATAATGTATGTTATGCTGCTATTGTAGCAATTATTTTATCAATGACAATAATATTCCTTTGATTGATTATGTTGTTAGGTTTAACTATATCCTTACTAATTTTATATCTGATGTGTCTTCCCATTACTGAAACAAATATGTCAAATTCTCAACTATAACAATGGATGTATCTATTTCTCTTTGCAATTCTATCAGTTTTTGCCTCATGTTTTTGATGCTCTACTGTTAGGTGTGTATACATTAATAATTGTTACATCTTTGTTGCAAATGAATCACTTTGTCAATATGTGTATATATATATATATATATGTCTTTAATAAAACATTGATATAACTACTCCAATTTTGTATTTATTAATGTTAGCATGGTGTATCTTTTTCTGTCCCTCTAATTTTAATCTATGTGTCTCTTTATAATTAATGTTGATTTCTTGTGAATGAAATACAATAGAGTTTTTTTATTTAAAAAATTTTAATTTTGTGGGTATAAAGTAGGTGTACATATTTATGAAATACATGAGATATTTTTATACTGGCATGAAATGTGCAATTATTACATCATGGAAAATGAGGTATTCATTATCTCAATCATTAATCCTTTGTGTTACAATCAAATTACATTTTAATTTATTTTTAAATGTATGATTAAATTATTATTGACTATAGTCACCCTGCTGTACTATCAAATACTAGGTCTTATTTATTATTTCTTTCTTTCTTTTTTTTTTTTCTAACCATCCCATAATCCCCACTACCCACCCACTACTGTATCCCACCTCTGGAAAACCATTATTCTACTCTCTATCATCATGCGTTTTAATTGTTTTGATTTTTAGATCACACAAATAGTAAAAATACACAATATTTGTTTTCTGTGCCTGTTTTATTTTGTTTAACATTCTGATATTCAGTTTTATCCACATCGTTGCCAAAGACAGAATATATTTTTTTAATGTATAAATTACTCAGTCTTGTGTATTTCTTTAAAGCAGTGCGAGAATAGACTAATACAATCTGGTACACAACAAATTTGCCCACCTTCACTTTTGTTATTCAATATAGTACTGGAAGTCATACTTAGAACCATCTGACAAGAAAAATAAATAAAGTGCATCCAAATTTAAAAAAATATATCAATTGCACATTTTCATATCTTCTCACCAGGAAGGTCTTCCAAGGCTGGGCCTCCAGCCACCTCATGCAAGAGCTATCAAACCAGTAGCAACTCAGCAACTCACTGGACAGAACAATCAGGGGCAACTGAAAGTCTCTGCCACTGCCTTTTCAGTAGAACTGCCCTTGCCACCCTCAAACTAACAAAGGAGCAAAGATCCTAAGTGCCTTATCCACACTTCCATCAAGCTGCAGTCAACTCTAGGAGAGGAGGCCAGTCCATTTCCCATGGGTTCCACTCACCCCACCCCCTCACCCACTTCTTGTCACCAGACAGGGAACTCCTGACTTGAGCCCACAGTACTTACTATCAATCTTGGGCTGATTGCACTGATTGCTGACCTGCCTCTCCCTAGGCTAGAACCCCCAGGAGAAAACTACTACTAAAATCCCTTTCTTTGCTACCTCCAAGTTAGGGAAGAAACATAAATATTGAGTTTACCCCAAAACTGCAGTGGGCAGCCCAGGAGTGCCAACTTGCAATCTACAGCCAGCACTCAAGAGGGAGAGAAATCCACACTTTTAGAGCATAGAGAAGGAATGTGGCTGCAACTGTGAGGAAACAGGTTCAAACAACCAACCAAGAGTCTACCAACTGACCGATAAGCCTAAGTGCTACCAACGGGATTACACCCCAAAGCTTCAACATGAAAACACCTCACTGACATACCTCCTTCTGAAAACATAAACAAGAAGGCAGATTTAATTGAAGACTCTTCACAAAGACTTGGCCTGGTAAAAATATCCAGGAAAGAAGTCTGCTGACTGTTCTCAATCTACACTGCAGTTATTAATAAAGTAGTACCCACACTAACAAATGAGAAAAAAAACTCAAGAACTCCAATAACTCAAACAGTCAGATAGTGATTTTCCTTCAGATAACTGCACCAGTTCTCTAACAAGAGTTTTTAATCATGCTGAATTGATCGGAATGACAGAATTCAAAATATTGATAGAACCAAATATCATCAAGATTCAGGAGAAAGGCAAATCCCAAATCAAGGAAAATAAGAATCATAGTAAAGCAATGCAGAAGCTGAAGACAAAGTAGCCAATGAAAAAAAACAAAACAAAACTACAAGGTCTGAAAGAACTGGATAATACAATACCAGAATTTCACAATGCAATCCCCAGTATTAAAGCAGAATAAACCAAGCTGATGAAAACATCTCAGAACTTAAAGACTGGTTCTTTGAAATAAGACAGTCAGACCAAAATAGCAAAAGAAAAATAAAAAGGAGGGAACAAAACCTCTGAAAAGTATAGGATTATATAAAAAGGCTGAATCTATGAATTATTAGCATCCCTAAAAGGGAGGAGAGAAAGCAAACAACTTCAAAAACATATTTCAAGATATCATTCATGAAAACATTGCCAACCTTGCTAGAGAGGCCACCAGTCAAAATCAGAAAATATGGAGAACTCCTGAAATATTCTACATAAAAATATCATCCCCAAGATCATCAGATTTTCCAAGGTTGAGATGGAAAAAAAAAAAAGCAAAGATGTTAAAGTAAGCTAAATAGAAAGGACAGGTCACCTACAAAGAAAACCCCATCAGATGAACAATAGACCTCTCAGCTGAAACACTAGGAACCAGAAAAGATTAGAGAACTATATTCAATATATTTAAAGAAAAAAAATAACCATGAATTTTATATTCAGCCAAACTAAACCTAAGTGAAGGAATAATAATATTCTTTTCAGATAAGCAAACGTTGAGGGAATTCATTACCACCTGACTTGCCTTACAAGATATCTTGAAAGGAGCACTAAATATAGAAAGGAAAGACCACTACCAGCTAAACAAAAATACACAAACACACAGACCAGTGTCACTATAAATATCATTATAAATCTTTAATGTAAACAGGCTAAATGCCCCAATTAAAAGAAACAGAATGTCAATCTGGATAAAAAAGCAAGATCCAATGATATGCTGTTATAAACAGACCAATCTCCCAAATAATGACCTTCTGATACAGCTAATCTTTGTGTCCCCTCCATAACCTCATCTTGAATTGCAATCCCCACAATTCCCATAATTTCATATTTGTCAAAGGAGAGACAAGGTAGAGGTAACTGAATCATGGGGATGACTCCCCTATGCTGTTCCCATGATAGTGAATGAGTTCTCACAAGATCTGATGGTTTTGTAAACATCTGGCATTTCCCCTGTTAGAACTCAGTCTGTCTCCTGTGGCCCTGTTAAAAAGTGTCTTCCACCACGATTGTAAGTTTCCTGAGGCCTCCCTAGCCATGTGGAACTGTGAGTCAATTAAACCCCTTTTATTTATAAATTACCCAGTCCTAGGCAGTTCTTTATAGCAGTATGAAAACAGACTCAAATAGGCTCAAAATAAAGTTATGGAGGAAAATCTCCAAAGAAAATGGAAAACTAAAAAGAACCATGAGTTGCAACCCTAATTTGAGATGGAATATATTTCAAACTAGCAAAGATCAAAAAAGACAAAGAAGGGCACTGCATAATGGTGAAGAGTTCAATTTAACAAGAAGTTCTAATGAACCTACATGTATAGGCACCCAACACAGGAGCACCCAGATTTACAAAGCAAGTTTTTAGAGACCTACAAAGAGATATAGACTCCCACACAATTATAGTGAGATACTTCAATACTCACTATAATACTGCATTGACAGTATTAGACAGATCAAGGCAGAAAATTAACAAATATATAAAGGACCTAAATTAATATTAGATCAAATGGATCTGATGAACCTTTATAGAACTCTCTACCCCCAAAACAGAATAGACATTCTTCTCATGAGCACATGAGATATAATCTAAAATTGACCACATAATTGGCCATAAAACAATTCTCAACAAACATGAAAGAACCAAAATCATACCAAGTACACTATTGGACAACAAAACAATAAAAAAGAAGTCAAGGCTATAAATATCAGTCAAAACCATGCAATAATGTAAAAAATAAACAACATTTAATGACTTTTGGGTAAATAAAATAAAAGAAAAAATCAAGCAATTTTTTAAAAATAATGACAATAAAAATACAACATACCAGAATCTCTGGGAAACAGTTAAGGTAGTGTTATGAGGGGAATTCACAGCATTAAATGTGTACATCTAAAAATTTAAAGTTCTCAAAATAACAACCTATCTTCACAACTTAAAAAGAAAAAATTAGAGAAACAAGAATGAATCAACCCCAAAGCTAATGGAAGATGAGAAACAACAACAATCAGACCTGAATTGAAAGAAATTAACATGTGAAAAACTATTGAAAAGATAGAAGAATCCAGGAGTTGGTTTTATTGAGAATTTGTTAAAATAGATATGTCACTAGCTAGATTAATACATAGGAAAAGAGAGATGATCCAAATAAACACAATTAGAAATGATGAAGAAAATGTTACAGACCCCCAAAAAATAAAAATTAAAAGATCAGAGACTGTTATGAACATTTTTATGAACACAAACTAGAAACCCTAGAACACATGGATAATTCCGTGACACATACACCCTCCAAAGAATGAGCTAGAAAGTCACTGATTCCCTGAAAAGGCTGATTATGAGCTCTAAAAGTTTATCAGTAATAAATAGCCTACAAACCAAAGAAAGCCTGAGACTTAATGGATTCAAAGCTGATTTCTACCAGATGTACAAAAAGACTTGGTACCATTTCTACAGAAACTATTTAAAAAAATTGAGGAGAAGGGACTCTTTCCCAACTAATTCTATTAGGTCAGCATTATCTTGATACTCAAACCTGGGAAAAGACACAACAAAATAAAAACTTCAGGCCAATATCGCTGATAAACATTCATGCAAAACTTCTTAACAAAATACTTACAAACTGAATCCAGTGGCACATCAAAAAGCTAATCCACCATGATCAAGTAAGTTCAACTCTGAGATGCAAGGTTGGTTCAACATATACATATTAATAAATGTAATTTACCACATAAACAGAAGTAAAGACAAAAACCACATGATTATCTCAATAGACACAGAAAGGGCTCTTAATAAAAGTAAATGACACTTTATGTTAAAAATTCTCAATAAACTAGGTACTAAAGGAATATATCTCAAAATAACAAGAGTCATCTATGACAAACTCACAGCTAATATTATACTGAATGGGCAAAAGCTAGTAGAATCCTCCTTGAAAACCAACATAAGATGAAAATACCCTTTCTCACCACTTCTATTCAACATAGTATTGGAAATCCTAGACACAGTAATCAGGCAGAAGAAAAAAAAAGGGAGCATGAAAAAAAATAATAATAATAAAAGAAAAAAGAAAAGAAAAGAAAAAAAAGAGAAAGACAAACTATCTCTGTTTGTAGATGACCTGATTCTGTATCTAGAAAAGCCCATAGTCTTGGACCAAAAGCTCCTTCAGGTTACAAACAACTTCAGCATAGTTGCAGGATATGAAATTAATGTGTAAATAACACTCTCATTCCTATACACCAGCAAGAGCCAAAACAAGAGCCAAGTCAGAAAGGCAACTCCATTCACAGTTGCCATAAAAAGAGTAAAATACCTAGCAATGCAGATATCCATGAAGGTAAAAGATCTATACACAGAATTGCATAACACTCCTCAAATAAATCAAAGAAGACAGCAGCAAATTCAAAAACATCTCATGCTCATTAATAGAATAAATATCATTGAAACAGCCATACTGCTTTTATTATTAAAATGATATTGATATGAAATTATCATGTTTATCATTATAATTAAAATGTCCATACTACTGTTAATGCCCATAACAATTTACAGATTCACTGCCATTTCTATAAAGGTAACAATGGCATTATTCACAAAACTAGGAAAAACAATTTTAAAATTTATATGGAACCAAAAAAGTGCCCTAATACCCAAGGTAATCCTAAGCAAAAATAATGTATTTGAAAGCATCATATTACCTGACTTCAAAGTATACTACAAGTGTATGGTAACAAAAACAGCATGGCACTGGTACAAAAGCAGGCACATAGATCAATGGAACAGAATAGAGAACTCAGAAATAAGGCAACACATCTATGACCATCTGATCATTGAGAAAGTTGACAAAAATAAGCAATGTAAAAAGATTCCTTATTCAATAAATGGTGCTGGGGTAACAGGCTAGTCCATATGCAGAAGATTTATATTGGACTCCTTCCTTACATCATACATAAAAATCTACTCAAAACTGATTAAGACTTAAATGTAAACTACCAAATGGTAAAAGCCTTGGATAGCAATCTTGGCAATACCTTTCTCAATATATAAATGGGCAAAGATTTTATGACAAAAACAACAAATCAGTCACAACAGAAGCAAAATTGACAAGTGGGATGCAATTAAACTAAAGAGCTTCTGCACATCAAAATAAACTATCAACATAGTAAACAGACAAGCTACATAATATGAGAAAATATTTGCAAACTATGCATCTGACAAAAGTCTAATATTTAACATCTATGAAGAACTTAAGCAAATTTACAAGAGAAAAGCAAACAAACTCATTAGAAAGTGGGCAAAGGACATGAGCAGACACTTCTCAAAAGAAGACTTATAGGCAGACAACAAGCATATGAATAAAAGCTCAATACTAATGATCATTAGAGAAATGCAAATCAAAACCACAACAAGGGCTGGGCACGGTGGCTCATGCCTGTAATCCTAGCACTTTGAGAGACCAAGGCAGTTGGATCACAAGGTCAGGAGTTTGAGACCAGCCTGGCCAACATGATGAAACCCTGTCTCTACTAAAAATACAAAAAAATTAGCCAGGCACAGGGGCGCACGACTGTAGTCCCAGCTACTCCAGAGGATGAGACAATAGAATCATTTGAACCTGGGAGGCAGAGGTTGCGGTGAGCCAAGATCATTCCACTGCACTTCAGCCTAGGTGACAAAGCAAGACTTTGACTCACAAAAAAAAAAAAAACACTTCACACACCAGTTGTACAGTGGCCAAGACATATACTTTCCTTTTCAACGTTAGCTTTTTCATATTAAACCAGTATTACAAGTTAAGTTTTTCAATGACATACCTGATTCTATTATCTTTGTAAAATTGAATAAAAGTGAGCCCTGAACAAAAAAAAAGTGAAAATTTCAAAAAGTCAAAGGACTCAGAAAATCATATTGCATACTTTCTGGCTAGACACTTTTTATGCATAATTCAGTATTTCTGTTACTGACATGGAGTTTGTGGCTGTACATGAAATAACTCATTCCATGCTTCTCAAACCTGTTCTTATTACAGCGAAAACCTCAGCCAAATATATGTGACCCTACAATGATGAAAAGGTAAGTTATTCTCCAAACTCAAAATGTACAATATTTATCACTAATATACATCATAATGTTTCTTTTTTCTCTAATGAAAAAGAAACAAATACAGGCTATTTCAGTCAATGAAAAGATAATGAGGCAATGATGTTTTGTACCATATCAACAGAGATTTTTTAATATACAATTTTAATAGCTATATTTTTTTTGAAACAATTTTACCTTTAAGGCTAAATTTACAGATCATGACACTTGAGCTGGTGAGATTAAAATTACTTTTTAAAGGATAATGCAAATTTTGTTATTCTATGATTGTTAATTTTGTACAATTACTTTCTTCCCTCTATGTCATCGAAAGTTTTTGTTTATTTTATCTAAGATATTCAGAAACTTTCTCAAAGCACATTTCCCTACTATACTAGCTGCTTTTTGGACTGGTTGGATGCCTAGATGGGCAAAGAAGAGAAAAAAAATGTCTGTAAAAATGTTTTCAGAATCTATTTTTCTCCTGTCCCTAGTTACTCACCTATGAAGACAGATTTTAGATTGGTTTGGTTTAAGTTACAGTGTGAAAATATATGGTCAGTAAGGATTCTGATCTAAGTATAAGAGAGCCATATTTTATTAACAAGAAAAAAGCAATGCATTTAGTGAAAATGTTTAAATGTTATAATAGACCTCTGAGAGTACAAGAATTTCCTACTTTTGTATGTTACTTATTTCCTACTTTTGTATGTCACTAGGCTTTCTAGAGCAGGGTTTTGGTCTAATGGAAAGTTGTTAATATTTCTTTAATATTAAATATGTACTTAATTTTGGATCACTGTTCTAATAATAAGGTTAATAAAGCCAGATCAATTCTGATAATGCAGGGGAGTGAGAATGGAGAGGCATCCTCAAAAGCCAGGCAAGAGAGCTTGCAGAGTCTATAGCATGTTCTCATTAAAAGAAGTGACAGAGTAGAAACTACTGTCTTAGGAAAATTTCTCTGAGGATGGCCATGAGTTTTCTAGAAATGAAGATATCATATTCCTAAGACATTATTTGTTAGTTATGAGGCCCATGCCAAAGTAACCCTGCTGATATCCAAGTAATATTTACAGAGAAGCATATAATAGTGAAAACAGAAAGAAGGGAAATTATAATGTCAGTGAGTTGGCAGAATAAGCCAATTTCATTCCTCCAGTCTCATGCATACAACATAAACACTAAAAAAAAGTCTGTAAAATAGTTAATATTGTTACAAAATTTTAATGGAACAATAGAGTAACAGGGTGTTCAAAATTAGAGAGATTTAATTCCATATACAGTAAAAAGCCCCCCTCCGTCTCTCCAGCCCATGTATCATATAAATGGAAATATGACAATCAGCACTTTTTTTTAATCTGCAAAGCTAATAATTTGGTTAGACACCATACAATGTGATATAACCGCCAAAAGGCTGCTAATTAAAGTCCACTTGTACTTTCAGAAAATATTGTAAATGAGTTGAGGTTTTTCATAAATTAATTGTTCTTCAAATAACAGCACTCAGAGTTTTATGTATTAGCTATTTGGTATCTGATAATAATGAACTTCTGCTTTTACATAGCTTGGTCTGTTTCTTTGAACCTAGTAGAAATTTCCCCCACTTGTGTTCTTAACAAAACATATTGATTCAAAGGTATATAACATTTCAGAATATGAACTAATCATAGCCCTCTTCTTCTCCAACTGTCTGCCTCTCCTCTCATGTATTCTTACTATCATGCATGATGGCATTGCAATGGCTTCAAGTGGGTGAAACAGCTATAAATTTTGAACAGAGTTAATCAGCGAATCTGGATTTCTGGACTTAAGCATTTTGGATCATTTATATCTTTCACAAATAATTCCAATATGTTTCTCTTGAAAAACATTTACACAAATTTATTATTTTACTGTTTTACACCTTACCATATGGAAGTAATTCAATCTCTTATGATTACTGTCCTTGTCACTGCAAGATATTTAGGGAGAAATTTCAAGAACTTTTTCTTTATGTTACATGTTCTTTGTATTTCTTTTTAACTGTAGTGATCTTAACCCACTTTTGTCTGGAAACATTCTTTTCTACACTTTTCCATTTAAAATCTTATGTCTTCTCTCTCTCTCTTCTACATATAATATATATAAACCTATATATAACATGCTTTATATATATTAACTTTAAGAATAGATTTTTAATCTTCATATTGACTTAATATTCTAACTTACCAAACCGTTTCATTAAATAAGAACTTGTTTTAGACAAAACTTTTGAAACTAAAATTAGTCAGTATATGCTGATTTCTTAACGACTTAAACTTATTTTCAGTTGAATTTCATTTTTAAACTTCAAATATGTTTTATCTCATGAATTGGAAATATAACATTTATTTTTGAAATTCTATATATAAGAATATATATTATTAGATATATTTATGTTTAATATATAATCAAATATATATTATATATTTAATATATAGATATATAATATATCTAAATTAGATATATACAATATAATCTAAATTTATTATATATCTACTATATAGATATATAATATCTATATATAGCAGATATATAATAAATATATACTTAGATATATATCTAATATATATTAGATATTTTAATATATATTTTGATATATACCATATTAGATATATATTAGATACATTTATAAATGCTTATATGTTTAATATTTCAATTTTATTAATTTCAGGAAGTATTGACTATAGAAAGACTGTGGTTTTAGTCTATAAAATTATAATAAAATACATATTGTTAAATTGTTTTGCTAATATAATCAAATATATTATAACATTTTACAAAAATATTAGGTTTACTTTCATAGAACTCATTAGAAACAGAACAAGATTTTAAAAACAAATATTACATTTCCAACGTATTAGAAGTAAAAGAACTGAAATTCAAAAATCTATTCTTAAAATTGAGCCACACATATAGGCTCTTAACGATTGATTTGTCAATTCCACTTCTTTAGTAATACTTGGATTACCTGCAATGCAGACAGAACAAAGATTCTTGCAGAGAGGGAGGCCTCAACAATATCAAAACAGAGAATTGAAATGATTCAGTATATTATGGATTTTACACTTATTCTGCATTATTTTATTCTAAGATTGTACTCACTTTAAATGTGTGTATGCCACTGCTTGTTTATTAGTAATAATGCCTTAAACTGAAAAATATTCTTGATATTAAAATAAGATTTTCATATAAAACTTCAAAATTATTGAAGAAAAAGATAAGTTGTTTGAGTAGATTACTTTCTGAAAATTATTTATTACTGACTTTCAATCATCTAGAGAGGTGATGGAGCATTTGAGAAATTTGTTTTAAAGGCACAACCAAATATAAAGTTTGTCTTCTTCAGGACAAAATATATAAATAAATGTGGATTAGAAAATACATTTTATTTTAGCTCTCTATATGAAAACTTTCACAATCAATCAATACTTTTCTCAATCAATACTTTTGAATGAAAATCTATAATACATTTTAATCAGGTTTGCATTTAATATTGGCATAGCTTTTTCACCAAAATTTTATGTGCAGCACTCAGAAAAATTAGGCTTCCGATTTTTATTTATCAAGCAAAACACACATTTTAAGTGACCCTAAATAAAATCCTAAATGTAGAAGCCCTCCCTCTCCAAAAAATATATACTAGGTTGGAAAAGTCGATTTCGAAAGAAATGGTATGTTTTCTCACTTTTTAAACAAACCCAGAAGGTTTTTAACATTGCATACTGTTACTCTTTTGCCAATAGAAGTGGTGGTTATCAGACAAAATAATGTGCATTTGAAAGCTCAGTTTAGCTCTTGTCAGGAAGTTCTTGTAACCCTAGCAAAAGCCAGATTTCAAATGAGAAAAAAGAAATACATATATATACTTGGTTTGGTTCATGGGATAAAGACACTTAATAATATTTTCATCTTTCTAATTTTTAAGTGATTTATTATAGTATAAATAGCACAGAATAAATTGTGCATGTTTAAAATGTAAAATAAAATATTTTTGACAATATATTACATCTGTGAGGCCATCGTGACATTCAAGAAAATGTGTATTGCCATGACCTCTCAAATTTTGGGGGACAGATCTTAGGGGTCTCACCCTCTAACCTTTACCCCCACATCCACTTCTTACACCCTCCTTCAGGCAACAAAAAATCTGCTTGCATTTTGTATAAACTTATTAATGCAATCATACATTATTTGCTTTTATGGCCTTGTTTTTTTTTTTCACTCAGCTTGAGATTTGTACATATTGTTGCATGTAGCATTAGTTAATTCATTCTTCTTCTTTCCAATGAGTATTCAATTATATGTTTATAATGCTATTTGCCCACTCACCTGATTCATTTTTATTTACATAGATATTAGAAATATTTATTTTATGTATTTTTGCTTATTTTATTGCAATAGCGAATGGTAATGGCATATTTTTACAATAAATAATGCAATGTTACGATGAATTTATACAATGTGGAGTGATTAAATCAAGCTAACTAACGTATTCCTCACCAGAAATATTCACCATTAATGAGTAAAATTAATCACTGATGTCTTTAGATGGATGCAAACTTACATGTAGACATATAGCTTAAAAAGTATAGAAGCACTGGAAAACTTTGTAGTTTTGAGTTGGTCCAGCAAAATTTTCCCAGCTGTATCCCTGTACCTGGTTACAGAAATAAACTCTTCGTTTGCAGTTCATCTGCATCTTGTTACTGGCCTATAAGAATAAGCAGCCTGACCATCAGTTTGGTAAAGGAGCAGCTGGAACCACAGACATAAGCCATCATGCTTGGTTAAGCTTTTAACTTCTTTTGTAGAGATGGGGTCTTTCTATGTTTCTCAGGCTGATCTTAAACTCCTGGGCTCAAATGATCATTCCACCTTGGCCTCCCAAAGTGCTGGGATTACAGGCATTAGTCACCATGCATGGGCACTATATTTATTTTTAAAGAAACATTCATAAAGTTTCCATTATGGCTGCTAAAACTTAAATTCTCACCAACAGTTTGTAAGAGTTTTTTTCTCTGTACCTTTATTAACACTTGCTATCATTTGTCTTTTTTATTATAGCCATTGCAACAATTATGAGTTGTGATAATAAAAATAGTCAAACTCTGCAAATTATTTGAAGATATTTATTCTGAGCTAAATATGAGTGACCATGGCCTGTGACACAGCCTTCAGGAGATCATGAGGACATGTGCTCAAGGTGGTAAAGAGTTCAGCTTGGTTTTATTCATTTTATTGATACATGATACATCAGTCAAAGACATTTAAAATACAAATTGGTTCAATTCAGAAATGCAGGACAATTCAAAGAGGGGATTCAAGGTTATAGGTAGGTTTAAAATTTTTCTGATTGGCAATTGGTTGAAAAGATTATTATCAATAGAAGGAAATGCCCGGGTTACAAGAAGAGGTATTAGAGACCAAATTTATTATGTAGATGAAGCCTCCAAGTAGGCCTCAGGGAGAATAGATTGTAAATGTTTCTTAATGGAATTAAGGTGTGTGTTGATGTTAATACTGGAGGGTATAATAAGGCATATCCAACCCTCACTTCCTATCATGGCCTGAATCAGTGTTTCACGTTAAATTTTGGAGTGCCCTGGCCAAGTAGGAAGTCCATTCAGATGGTTGGGGTCCTTAAAATTTTACTTTTGGTTTCCATTCTCCAACTTCTGGCCAAGATTTGTCAGAGGCAACACAGATGGCCACCAAAATTTAATTTTTTCCCCATAGCATTGCCAGAGTGGCATGGCTGCCTGCCCCATGTCCATCTGGTCCATTAGTGAGACTCCCTTTAGCTAAGGGACTTAGTCAACAAAACTTACAGCTAAGTAATTGTTCTAGATGAGATAGGACTGAACATGGACAAGCATTCATTATCTTTTACAGTTATTATTATCATTAATATCATTTAAGTAGAAAACCAACAAACAAAAAGCCAAAGGCAAAACTACAAAACTGACTTATTTTTAACTTCTATGCATTGAGTTACTGTAAGCTTGGTTTTAGTTATAGACTCATAGCAATTATTTATACAAAACATAAGCATTGTTCTAAAAAAAGTTTTGATTTTTTTAAATACATCTATCTTTAAAGTTATAACTGAAAATATTATGTTTATGGGGCTTTGTCACAAGGTGTGTTTATTCTGTCAGTTAATGTTTTCTTTTAATTCTATGGTAAGCAGAAAATTCTTCATGCTGTTGATAAAGACATATCTGAGACAGAGCAATTCACAAAAAATAAAAAGAGGTTTAATTGGGCTCACAGTTCCATGTGGCTGAGGAGGCCTCACAATCAAGGTAGAAGGCAAGGAGGAGCAATTCACATCTTACACAGATGGCAGCAGGCAAAAAGACAGGGCTTGTGCAGGGAAATTCTCATTTTTTAAACCATCAGATCTCATGAGACTTATTCACTATCATGGGAAAAGCAAGAGAAAGACCCATACCCATGATTCAATTACCTCCCACTGGGTTTCTTTTGCAACACATGGGAATTATGGGAGTTACAGTTTAAGTTAAGATTTGGGTGGTGACATAGCCAAATCATATCATTCTGCCCCTGCCCCCTCCCAAATCTCATGGCCTCACATTTCAAAACAAATCATGTCTTCCCAACAGTCCTCCAAAGTCTTAACTCATTTCAGAATTAACTAAAAACTCTACAGTCCAAAGTCTCTTCAGAGACAAAGCAAGTCCATTCCACTTATGAGCTTGTAAACTTTAAAGCAGGTTAGGTACTTCCTAGATAGAATGGGGGTACAGGCATTGGGTAAATACAGCTGTTCCAAATAAGAGATATTGGCCAAAACACAGGGGCTACAGGACCATGAAACTCCAAAAGCCAGCAGGGCAGTGAAATGTTAAAGCTCCAAAATTATTTCCTTTGACTCCATGTCTAACATTCAGGTCATATTGATGCAAAAGGTGGATTCCCATGGTCTTGGGCAGTTTCAACCCTGTGAGTTTGCAGGGTACAGCCTCTTTCTCAGCTGTTTTTATGAAATTTCCTTGAGTGTCTGCAGCTTTTTCAGGAAAACAGTGCAAGCAGTCAGTGGATTTAGGATTCTGGATTCTGGAGGATGGTGGCCTTCCTCTCACAGCTCAACTAGGCAGTGCCCCAGTGGGATCTCTGTGTGGGGGCTCTGGTCCCACATTTCTTTCCTGCACTGTCCTAGCATAGGTTCTCCATGAGGGCCCTGCTCCTGCACCACACTTCTGCCTGGACATCCAGGCATTTCTATACATCCTCTGAAATCTAGACGAACGGTTCCAAACACAGTTCATGACTTGCAGGCTCAGCACCATGTGGAAGCTGCCAACACTTGAAGCTTGCACCCTCTGAAGCAATGACCTGAGCTCTACATTGGCCCTTTTCAGCCGTGGCTGTGTTGGCTGAGACACAGGGTACAAAGTCCCTAGGCTGCACACAGCATGGGGACCTTAGTCCAGCCCAGGAAACCAGCTTTCCTCCTAGGCCTCTGGGCCTGGGTGGGAAGGGCTGCTGTAAAAGTTTCTGACGTGACCTGGAGACATTTTTTCCATGGTCTTTAGAATTAACATTCAGCTCCTCATTACTTATGCAAATATCTGCAGCTGGCTTGAATTTCCCCTCAGAAAATGGAGTTTTCTTTTTATCAAATTGTCAGGCTAAAAATTTTCTGAACATTTATGATTAATTTCCCTTTTCAAATTGAATGCCCATAACAGCACCCAAGTTCTCTCTTGAATGGTTTGCTACTTAGGAATTTCTTCAGCCAGATACCCTAAATCATCTCTCTCAAGTTCAAAGTTTTACAAATCTCTAGGACAGGGCCAAAATGCAACTAGTCTTTTAGCTAAAACATAGCAAGAGTCACCTTTACTCCAGTTCTCAACAAATTTCTCATATCCATTTGAGATCACCTCAGCCTTGAATCCATTGTCCATATCACTATAAGTGCTTTGTTCAAAGCCATTCAACAAGTCTCTAGTAAGTCCCAAGTTTTCCCACATTTTTCTCTTTTTCTGAGCCCTCTGGCTGTTACCAATTCCAAAGTCACTGCCACATTTGTGGATATCTTTTCAACAGTGCCCTACTCTACTGGTACCAATTAACTGTATTAGCTCATTTTTATTCTGCTGATAAAGACATACCTGATACTGGGCAATTTACTAAAGAAAGAGGTTTAAATGGATTCACAGTTCTATATGGCTGGGGACACCTCACAATCATGGTGGAAGGCAAGAAGGAGCAAGTCATGTCTTATATGGACTGCAGCAGGCAATAAGACAGAGTTTGTGCAGGGAAATTCCCATTTTCAAAACCATCTGATCATGTGAGACGTATTCACTTGCTGGGAGAAGAGCATGAGAAAGACCTGCCCCCATGATTCAATTACCTCCCGCCAGGCTCTTCCCAGGACACATGGAAATTGTGGGAGTTACAACTCAGGATCAGATTTGTGTGGGGAAACAGCCAAATCATGTCAGTTGAAGTGGATAAAAAGATGACATACAATAGTTTAAAGGTAAAGCCCCTTGTTTTTAAGCATCTTTGTACTCATCTTTGATTTAAAGTGTTTGACGTTGACCTAATTCTATCCCTGAAAGCTTGTCCTTACAATGCCACATGCTCACCTCTTCTACAACATCCCCTGGGAGGTTTTCTACCTAGAGGGAGGGTGCTTATGCAATCTTAGCAGCAGGGCATTTACATTGAAAAACAGATGGGGCCCAGAGGAGTGCCAAATGAGTCAGATTTACATCTTTGGTCTTCAGAATACCATGATTTTTGTTTTCTTGGAAGTAAAACAAGGAGAGAGAAATAAAATTAGTAGTTTCATAATCAAAAGAGTATTTGTGTGTCAGAACAGAAAGAGAAACCTATTACATTAGAACACCAACTAGAAATATGAAGAAATATTATAATCTGGTAATCTCTAGAGTATTATTGTAGCCAGGAAATAATTTATTTTTCCATCTGCATTCAAAAAATAAGAGTTAGAGCTGAAATCTAGTATCAAGTGTTACACTTTTTCTTTGAAACAATTTGTCTTTCTCTAACCCTCCTTTTATTTAAATAGAGATGAAAGTGAGACTGATTTGTGTGCGAAAAATTTTAGGCTTATTATGATTGGCTTGGTCATTTGAATAAAATGAAGCAAGAATTGATTGGCCATATAGGTTCCTTTTAAGTGTGCTTTGCTGGGACTTTACTTGAAAATATGTTATATTAGTCAAAATCTTGATAAAATAACCAATGTCTCCAATTGTTCTGTTTTAAAAGACTCCAACTAAATTTATGAAAATAATTATATTTTTCATGAAATAACAATGTGAATTTTGGAGAACTCAGAAAGCTAAATTTTCTTAGAGAAACATACTTCACCCAAATAACTCATAAGATTTTATTGAGCCTTCTTTAACCAGAGCAGCGGCCTTCCAAAGGTGTTTTTTTAACCTTAGAACTAGCATTCACATGCTAAGCAGATCTTGCTAGATGAGAGCCATTTATTAGAAGCAGTAGCATTTTACAGCTCCTGATACAGGTAGAGTCAGTACTAGGGGGAACAAAACAAGGCTCCCTGATCATGAGAATCTTCTCCTTGTATCTCCAGATAGCAAGATCCTATGTAAACATTTTTATTTTATTATGGAACTCTTTTTGTATCATTATTTTTATGGTAGCTTTGGTAAACCTTTCATCACAAGATAGTAAATGACTTTCAAGTGGTAGCTTCCGTAAACATTTTATTATAAGGTATTAAATAACTTTCAACTGGTAGCTTCCGTAAACATTTGATCACAAGATAGCAAATGACTTTCAAGTGGAAATTCTTTAACCTAGTAGTAATCATTGGGAAATCTCAAAGTCTTTTGTCATTAGCCCCAATAAATGCTTCACAAATGGCTATGAAGTGGAAGATTTGCCCTGGTTAGCACTCTGTCTTCTACTCTATATTGTACGGGCTCAGGCCATCTTACTAGTTCTCATTTAACACGTCCAATTTCTCACAAAGCAGATTTGCATGCCTTCAGTTTTATAGTACTATATAGGAGAACTATACTATGGTCATACATAATACCCATTTTCATAAGACATTTAGGTAAAGGAGTCACAACTACCTTACATAAGGCCTATATACACATCTCAAATTTCATCCTCTCATCAACCTGTACATTTTTATGTTCTGATCCCAGGCTTTTTTTTTTCCTGCCCTCAAACAATTTTCTTTTCTGGCAAAATAGGATTTGTGTTCTCCAGCTTGGAGTTGAACATAGGGACTCAGATTCTTTTGTCAATTTTTACCTTAATTTGTCTCAGCATTACCACAGGCAATGTCAGCTTTCTCATGATAACCTTTGCTTTATTTTTGTTTTGTTTTTAATTTTCCACTTTGGGGAAAATAGTGAATAACCATCCAAAAATTTCTAACAATTTTCTGGGTTGAGTCCCTTGACTTCCTTTTTCTTTTCCATTTTCTTTTGTTAATTACCACAGTGCTTTATTATGCATCTGAGACCCATGAGAGACAGCAAATTTGACAAAGCTTTTGAAATAGTTGTATAATTCTGTGGGATGGGTACTTATGTAAAATCAGCACTTGTAAACCCCAAATTTACAATGACTTGAGTAGTAGGCATATTTGGTGGGCAAATATCTGTCATCTTGAAGCCAGTTTCACATGACTTGCATATGAAACATATCTACTGCTTCATCTGGGATGTTCTACTTAGTATTTTATAAAGAGAGTTGGGCAGCCCTCTTATCAGGGTAAACAGATCTTACAGTGGTGTTTATACAGTCCACTAGGCTAGTTTTTCTCTCAGAAATAAACTCCTGTGCATTTGGATCACATATACTCATCAGTGACTATTTAGTAGTGAGCTGTGCGTTCTGCATCAATCAAAACAAAGCTCTTTCATTCTATAGCATTTAAAATTGAGAATTTTGTCTTAAGTAGTTATTTTTACAATCCATTACAGCAAAAGTTTCTCAAGAAGCTGAGGATACCAATCTAAAGAATAGACAATTCCTTTACATTATACCCTCTGTTTTTAACTGTTATTTGATTTTGATCTTCTCCTACACTGGCTATCATCTTCTTACTAAACACAGGTCTCAGACGTGACTTTTGTTCTCCTGGTTTAATTTTTCTATTTATCCCTTTAGTTTTACCTCATTTTCCCTTCATTTTAAAGAAACTTTTAAATGTCAAAAAAACCCCTATATTTATTTAAACATAGACATCCTTGTATTTTATAAACCTCAGAAAAAACACATTTTACACCCCTACAATTTTAAGTCTTAGTAACCTAAATGATAAAAAAAAAAAAAATGAGATTACTTACCGTAAAATAATATGACTTTAAGACTTGAAATTACTGGATAGAGTTTTGATATTGAAATTACAAAACTAATCTTACCAAGTTTTCCAAGGTCATGAGAATCAGACTAGCTTCTACCCATCTGATATGGACTTACTTAGAAAAAATCAATTGATTATCTCTTTCATATAGTTTGGTAGTGAAATATCACTTCCACATGACACAAACAAACATATAGATATAGCAGAGATACAGAGAAAAAAGGCAGGTCCAAAAGGTTTTTAATTTTCTTGTTTCCAGAAAAAAAAATCTCTCCCTTACATTAGATAACTAATTAAAAAGTTGCAGAAGCCAACAAAAGGTGAAGGACAAAGGCACCATGCAAGGCCTTCTCAAAAGACAAATATATAAACTTTTGAAATCTCAGTATGAAGAATTTGAGACAAATTACAGAATTTAAAAGTTAAAAGAAATCTTGCAGTAAGAATAAGATAATATTTTAAATAAAATTTTTGCTTTAAAGTTTATTTAGTTTTGTATTTGTGTATTTTTAATATTGTAGTTTAATTTTAGAAAATAATTTATTATAATTTCCTACAATTAAAGCAAAATAACCACATAATATTTTAATAAATTCATTTTTTACTAACCTTATTAAAACTTAGACCACTGAAAACATTTTTAGACTTTCTGGACTTGCACTAAATATTCCTCTTCTTTGAACAATTAAGTCATTGTATTTTAAGACAAAAATTATCATAGAAGATCTTTTCTTATATAAAATTACTTTTCTTTTTATCTTTCTTACCAAAATATATTTTCATATATATAATTTTCTTTATATCTCTTATTTCCTGGTTTATCTGACCTTTTTTTATACATAAACTTTAAACAAATTTTGAATTAGACAAAAATACTTATCTTTCAATAGAAACACATTTTTAAAAAGTTTTTCTATAATTCTATAATTAGAAATTACCCAGAAATTTAATTAATATTTAATAATATAATCTTAGATTCTAAATTCTATGGCAAGTTTGTTTACAATAACTTCTTTTATTACATTTACCTTATTAATTAATTTAGTAGTTTACTTAGATTATTTTCAAAATCTGTGATAGTCATTATTTCTTGTTTTCCTCTCAATCACTTTTGTAACCTACGAATTTTAGGTGTCTATCTAAGTAAGAAAACTCATGGTTAAATATAATGGTATTTTTAACAGAACTCAGGATTTAACTGTTTTTATAAACCAACAATATCAAAAATTACACAAGCAAAGATTTTTCTGTTTTGGACTTATTTTATAACCTTTATGGTAAATTTTGACACTTCATAGTATTCTGCGGAGACAAGTAAGAAAACACTTGATCAATAAGTGCAAACAAAAATGTTATTACTAACAATTCTTAAGATATTACTTACATTATTTTACAAATAATTGTAAGGCCAGATGTTTTTTTTTAAATTAAAGATAGTTTGAGTAAGCATTTGGCTTAAACTCTGTTTTTTTTCTGGTAAGCTAATTATTTAAGTACTTTTTTGGGGGCCATTTCATTAGAGCAATTTTATTTGTTTCTAGTAATGAAACATACACAAGACACATAAATACATAGGTGTATTAGGCACACAGAATTATATCTTATAGATTCATGAGACATCTTCTTTTCCTCCTATTTTAAAATTCCAATTATTTGATAACCTGTTTCATTACTCTAGGCAATTGTCCATTAGATAGCCCAAATTTGCATATTAAAGGAAACAACTGTTAGGTGAAAAATCAGGTAAATTTACATCCCTGATTACAGGAGAAAAAGTTTGGGTGTGTTAGAATGAAATTGAAATAGATTTACTTGACAAATTAAATATAAAATTATAAGTCTATCATAGGATTATATAAGAAGAATAATTTTATTTAGATAGGTAGTTCTAATTTTAGTATTCATCAGCTGGATATCTGAGCTCTAGGCAGAGTCCACGCTGTATCCTGGGTCTCCAAAAAGAGATTATTGTGAAGATAGTCTATGTTTTTAGAAAGCACCTTTTATTAACGTACATTTCTCTCAGTGTTTAAACTATACTCCTTGTTATTTTAAACATCCATGAGTAGTCTCTGTTTTAATAATTATTTTAGTTGGAAAACATGAGGCAACACAATCCAAAAGCAAGCAATATAGGATTTGAGACTTAACTTGTCTATTTAGTCTTGGGGTTAGATACTGAAAATGAAATTTCTCCTCCAAAGTGAGTCTGGCATTTCTCTATTTTCTTTAAAAAACTCTCAAGTTGTTACTGACTATTTAAAAAATACGTTCTCAAAAAGAATGAGTTTATACTGTTGCAGATAGTTAGACAGGTATGACTAGGGTAGAGAAGACTTTCCTCCACCCACTGGGAATGTTGGGTGATGGTTTGGCAATTATTGCCTTCCCTCTTCAAAAGTGATAAATTGGCAGCTGGCATCAGGGAGAGGCCACTTCCTGATGCTCAATACCTGTTTCACTAAAGTGTTAATTGAATGCAGTCACCAGAGAGAAGCATCTTTCTGGTCATGCACATTAAGAGAAATAAAGGCAGACTATAATTTTCCAGGGCCACTACACTAGAAAAGGGAAAAATGCCTCAGATGGGCATGTGTACAACTTCCTAACACACTGTGTGTGCTCACATCTCAAGTATAAAAAACACGTTGCACATGCAGACAGCCCACAGTCAGGCAAGAATCATGAGAAAGGGGTCAGCTTATAAAGTCCTAGAATCAAGATTAACCATTGCACTTGACTTTCACATGCCCACTTGGATCTCTTCCAAGTGTGCTTTTTTTTTTCTGTTCTGTTCTAAAGATATTTTAAGTAAACTGATCATGCAAGATTTTCTTCAGCTCCTTAAACAGACTTATGGCCTGGACGTCTGCTCTATTTGGCCCACCATTTTCAACCTCTTGCAGAATGAAGCACATAAGTGAGCAAGTGTTGGATCAGGCTCGTTTACTTCAGGCACTGACACAGAAACAGGCTCCATGCAGGGCCTGGGGCCAGAGCAGGTATGAGTAATTGAGTGCAGGATCTGGCTGGCCACTCCAGGCACTGACACTGAAGCAAGCACTATGTGGGGTTCACGGCCAGAACAGGTGTGTCACCTCAAGGTGACTGCAGTGATGCCAATGAAAGGATGTCCATGATTCTGAATCCCCAGAGGTGGTGTGACTGTGCTTCTTTAGTTCCATCATCCACTGACAAGATTGTGTTAGCAGCTCAGCTGGCCCCTTGCCTCATTGTATTTGGCAGCTTCCCATTATCCATGAGGGCAAAGGGCTGGCATGATAGCATTTCTGTGTACCCATCCTCAATGGGTCCAGAGCTCTTGTCTGGAATTCAAGAAGAGTGAGGTCACATGGTAAGTTGAAGGATAGTGAAGGTAGAAACATTTTGAGGGATAAAAACAACTCTCAGTGAAAAGGGGAGGTGGTGACGGGACAGGAAAGACAGATCATCTTTCCTAAAGTCAGGTTGTCTCTTCCCCAAATTTAGGTCATCTCTCCCTCCACTGACTGAATCTGGGGTCTTTATAGGCACAGGATGGAGAGTGCATGCTGATTCATTTGTGAGTATGTAAAAAGGTTAAACTGAAAACACCACACGAAGGTGGTCATGACAGTATAGAAAACCAAGTAGGAATTGGTAGGTATATGTAAAACAGGTAAAGTGTTGGGATCAATCAGAGAAAATCAGGACAAATAGGAGGGGAAGTTCTCAATCTAGTCAGATGATTTAACTTGTAGTTTGGCTTTCAGGGTTTAAACTGTCTTCAACTTGGAGATGGGGTATCATCAGGTAACCACCCCTATCTACTTAGGCATTTGGCAGCCTCCTGTGGCTGTTTTTCCCACCTCTAAAGAGGTATGTAGAAATGTCATAAGAATAGTGATGAACTTTGATTTTGTATCCTGAAACTTTGCTGAAGTTGCTTATGATGTTAAGGAGATTTGGGGCTGAGACAATGGAAAAATCACAAGCATTCCTATACTCCAATAACAGACAAATAGCAAGCCAAATCATGAGTGAACTCCCATTCACAATTGCTATAGAGAGAATCAAATATCTAGGAATACAACTAACAAGGGATGTGAAGGACCTCTTCAAGGAGAACTACAAACCACTGCTCAAGAAAATAAGAGAGGACAAAAACAGATGGTAAAAAAATTCCACGCTCATGGTTAGGAAGAATCAATATCATGAAAATGGCCATACTGTCCAAAGTAATTTATGGATTCAATGCTATCCCAATAAAGCTACCATTGACCTTCACATAACTGTAAAAAAACAACCTTAAACTTTATATGAAACCAAAAAAGAGCCCACATAGCCAAGAAAATACTAAGCAAAAAAAAAAAAAAGCTGGAAGCATCACACTGCCTGACTTCAAATTGTACTACAAGGCTACAGTAATCAAAACAGAATGTTACTGGCACCAAAACAGAGATATAGACCAATGGAACAGAACAGAGGTCTCGGAAGTAATGCCACACATCTACAACCATCTGATCTTTGACAAACTGGACAAAAACAAGCAATGGACAAAGAATTCCCTGTTTAACAAATGGTGTTGGGAAAACTCACTAGCCATGTGCAGAAAGCAGAAACTGGATCCCTTTCTTACACCTTATACAAAAATTAACTCCATATGGATTAAAGAGTTAAACATAAGACCTAATACCTTAAAAACCCTAGAAAAAAACCTAAGCAACACCATTCAGGACATAGGCATAGACAAGGACTTCATGACTAAAACACCAAAAGCAATGGTAACAAAAGCCAAAATAGGCAAATGGGATCTAATTAAACTCCAGAGCTTCAGTACAGCAAATGAAACAATCATTAGAGTAAACTGGCAACCAATAGAATGGGAAAAATTTTTGCCATCTACCCTTCTCACAAAGGGCTAATATTCAGAATCTACAAAGAACTTAAACAAATTTATAAGAAAAAAAACCCATCAAAAGGTGGGCAAAGGATATGAACAGACAGTTTTCAAAAGAAGACATTTATGCAGCCAAGAAACATGAAAAAATGCTCATCATCACTGGTCATTAGAGAAATGCAAATCAAACCACACTGAGACACGATCTTACACCAGTTAGAATAGTGATCATTAAAAAATCAGGAAACAAAAGACACTGGAGAGGTTGTGGAGATACAGGAACACTTTTACACTGTTGGTGGGAGTATAAATTAGTTCAACCATTATGGAAGACAGTGTGGTGATTCTTCAAGTATCTAGAACCAGAAATATCATTTGACCCATTAATCCTATTACTGGGTATATATCCAAAGAATTATATATCATTCTATTATAAAGACACACGCACACATATGTTCATTGCGGCAATGTTTACAATACCAAAGACTTGGAATCAACCCAAATTCCCATCAATGATAGACTGGATAAAAAAATGTGGCACATATACACCATGGAATACTATGCAGTCACAAAAAGGATGAATTAATGTCCTTTGCAAGGACATGGATG
>CAUYQU010011542.1:0-50972 GCA_963574635.1 Cheracebus regulus | reverse complement strand
ACTGTCTTCCACAATGGTTGAACTAATTTACACTCCCACCAACAGTGTAAAAGTGTTCCTATTTCTCCACATCCTCTCCAGCATCTGTTGTCTCCAGATTTTTTAATGATCACCATTCCAACTGGTGTGAGATGGTATCTCAATGTGATTTTGATTTGCATTTCTCTAATGACCAGTGATGATGAGCATTTTTTCATGTTTGTTGGCCTCATGAATGTCTTCTTTTGAAACGTGTCTGTTCATATCCTTTGCCAACTTTTGAATGGGTTTGCTTGTTTGTTTGTTGTAAATCTGTCTTAGTTCTTTGTAGATTCTGGATATTAGCTCTTTGTCAGATGGGTAGATTGCAAAAATTTTTTCCCATTCTGTTGGTTGCCAGTTCACTCTAATGATTGTTTCTTTTGCTGTACAGAAGCTCTGGAGTTTAATTAGGTCCCTTTTGTCTATTTTGGTTTTTGCTGCCTATGCTTTTGGTGTTTTAGTCATGAAGTCCTTGCCTATGCCTATGTCCTGAATGGTTTTGCCTAGGTTTTCTTCTAGGGTTTTTATGGTGTTAGGTCTTATGTTGAAGTCTTTAATCCATTTGGAGTTAATTTTAGTGTAAAGTGTCAGGAAGGAGTCCGGTTTCTGCTTTCTGCACATGGCTAGCCAGTTTTCCCAACACCATTTATTAAGTATGGAATCCTTTCCACATTGCTTGTTTTTGTCCTGTTTGTCAAAGACCACATGGTTGTAGCTGTATGGCATTGCCTCCGAGTCCTCTGTTCTGTTCCATTGGTCTATATCTCTGTTTTGGAACCAGTACCATGCTGTTTTGATTACTGGAGCCTTTTAGTATAGTTTGAAGTCAGGTAGCGTAATACCTCCAGCTTTGTTCTTTTTGCTTAGTATTGTCTTGGCTATGTGGGTTTTCATTTGGTTCCATATGAAATTTAAGGTGGTTTTTTCCCGTTCTGTGAAGAAGGTCATTGGTAGCTTGATGGGGATAGTGTTGAATCTATAAATTACTTTGGGCAGTATGGCCATTTTCAGGATTCGATTCTTCCTAACCATGAGCATCAAATGTTTCGCCATCTGTTTGTGTCCTCTCGTACCTCCTTGAGCAGTGGTTTGTAGTTCTCCTTAAAGAGGTCCTTTACATCCTTTGTTAGTTGTATTCCTAGGTATTCTATTCTCTTTGTAGCAATTGTGAATGGGTTTTCGCTCATGATTTGGCTCTCTGTTAGTCTGTTATTGCTATATAGGAATGCTTGTGATTTCTGCACATTGATTTTGTATCCTGAGATTTTGCCGAAGTTGCTTATCAGTTTAAGGAGATTTTGGGCTGAAATGATAGGGTCTTCTAAGTGTTCAATCATGCTGTATGCAAATACAGATAATTTGACTTCCTCCTTTCCTAATTGAATATGCTTTATTATTTTTTTTCTTGCCTAACTGCTCCGAGTAGAACTTCCAATTCTATATTGAATAGGAGTGGTGAGAGAGCGCATCCTTGCCTAGTGCAAGATTTCAAAGGGAATGCTTCCAGTTTTTGCTCATTTGGTATGATATTGGCTGTAGGTTTGTAGTAAATAGCTTTTATTATTTTGAAAAATGTTCCTTCCATACCTAGTTTATTGAGAGTTTTTAGCATAAAGGGCTGTTGAATTTTGTCGAAGGACTTCTCTGCATCTGTTGAGATAATCATGTGGTTTTGTCTTTGATTCTGTTTACATGGTGGATTACGTTTATAGACTTGTGAATGTTGAACCAGCCTTGTATCCCCAGGATAAAGCCTACCTGATTGTGATGGATAAGCTTTTTGGTGTGTTGTTGTAATCATTTTGGCAGTATTTTATTGAAGATTGTTGCACCGACGTTCATCATGCATATTGGCCTGAAGTTTTCTTTTTTTGTTGTTGAGTCTCTGCCAGGTTTTGGTATCGGGATGATGTTGATGTCATAAAATGATTTGGGAAGGATTCCCTCTTTTTGGATTGTTTGGAACAGATTCAGAAGAAATGGTACCAGCTCTTCTTTGTAAGTCTGGTAGAATTCGGGTGTGAATCCATCTGAACCTGGACTTTTTTTTGGTTGGTAGGCTATTAATTGCTGCCTCAACTTCAGCCCTTGTAATTGGTTTGTTCAAGGTTTCCTGGTTTAGGCTTGGGAGGGTTCAAGTGCCTAGGAGCTTATCCATTTCTTCCAGGTTTACTTGTTTATGTGCACAGAGTTGTCTGTAGTAATATCTGATGATAGTTTGTATTTCTGTGGAATCTGTGATGTCCCCTTTAGCGTTTTTTATTGTATCTATTTGATTCTTCTCTGTTTTCTTTTTTATTAATCTGGCTAAAGGTCTATTTTATTTTGTCTTTTCAAAAAACCAGCTCCTGGATTTATTGATTTTTTTGAAGGTTTTTTGGTGTCTCTATCTCCCTCAGTTCTGCTCTGATCTTGTTATTTCTTGTCTTCTGCTAGCTTTTGAGCTTTTTGGATCTTGCTCCTCTAGCTCTTTCAATTTTGATGATAGGGTGTCAATTTTAGATATTTCCTCGCTTCTCATGTGAGCATTTATTGCTATAAATTTCCCTCTAGACACTGCTTTAAATGTGTTCCAGAGATTCTGGTATGTTATGTCTTTGTTCTCGTTGGTTTCAAAGAACATCTTTATTTCTGTCTTCATTTCATTGTTTATCCAGTCTATATTCCGGAGCCAGTTGCTCTGTTTCCATGAAGTCATGCAGTTCTGAGTTAGTTTCTTAATCCTGAGTTCTAATTTGATTGTCCTGTGGTCTGAAAGATTGTTTGTTATGATTTCCTTTCTTTTGCATTTGCTGAGGAGTGATTTACTTGCAATTTTGTGGTCTATTTTGTAGAACGTGCAATGTGGTGTTGAGAAGAATGTATATTCTTTGGATTTGGGGTGGAGATTTCTGTAGATGTCTATTAGATCTGCTTGATCCAGATCTGAGTTCAAGTCTTGGATGTCCTTGTTAATTTTCTCTCTTGTTGATATGTCTAATATTGAAAGTGGAGTGTTAAAGTCCCCCACTATTATTGTGTGGGTGGCTAAGTCTCTTTGTAGGTCATTAAGAACTTGCTTTATGTATCTGGGTGCTCCTTTATTGGGTGTGTATATATTTAGGATCCTTAGCTCTTCTTGTTGCATTTATCCTTTTACCATTATGCAATGCCCTTCTTTGTCTCTTTTGATCTTTGTTGGTTTAAAGTCCATTTTATCAGAGACTCGGATTTTACTCCTGCTTTTTTTTGCTCTCCATTTGCTTGCTAAATCTTCCTCCATCCCTTTATTTTTAGCCTACGTGTGTCCTTGCACATGAGATGGGTTTCCCGAATACAGCACACCAATGGGTGTTGACTTTTTATCCAATTTGCCAGTCTGTGTCTTTTGATTAGGGCTTTTAGCCCGTTTACATTTAGGGTTAATATTGTTATGTGTGAATTTTATCTTGCCATTTTGATACTAGCTGGGTGATTTGCCTGTTACTTGACACATTTTCTTTATCATGTCGATGGTTTCTACAATTTGGTACATTTTTGGAGTGGCTGATACTTCTTGTTCTTCTCCTTGTTTAGTGCTTCTTTCAGGAACTCTTGTAAGGCAGGCCTGGTGGTGATGAAATCTCTCAGCAATTGCTTGTCCATAAAGGATTTTATTTCTCCTTCAATTATGAAGCTTATTTTGGCTGGATATGAAATTCTAGGTTGAAATCTCTTTTCTTTAAGGATGTTGAATATTGGCCCTCACTCTCTTCTGGCTTGTAGAGTTTCTGTGGGGAGCTGCACTGTGAGTCTGATGGGCTTCCCTTTGTGGGTAACCCGATCTTTCTCTCTGGCTGCCCTCAGCATCTTTTCCTTCATTTGAACCCTGGTGAATCTGATGATTATGTGCCTTGGGGTTGCTTTTCTTGAGGAATATGTTTGTGGTGTTCTCTGTATTTCCTGGATTTGAATGTTGGCCTGCCTTGCTAGGTTGGGGAAGTTTTCCTGGATAATATCCTGAAGAGTGTTTTCCAGCTTGGATTAGTTCTCTCCATCACATTCAGTTACACCTATCAAACGTAGATTAGGTCTTTTCACATAATCCCATATTTCTTGGAGGTTTTGTTCATTTCTTTTCACTCTTTTTTCTCTAATCTTGCCCTCTCATTTTATTTCATTGAGTTGATCTTCAATCTCTGATATCCTTTCTTCTGCTTGATCGATTTGGCTATTGAAACTTGTGTATGCTTTGCAAAGTTTTCGTGCTGTGTTTTTCAGCTCCAACAAGTCATTTATTTTCTTCTCTAAGCTGTTTATTCTAGTTATCATTTCATCTAACCTTTTTTTCAAGGTTCTTAACTTCTTCGTTTTGGGTTAGCACGTGTTCTTTTAACTCTGAGAAGTTTGTTATTACCCACCTTCTGAAGCCTGTTCCTGTCAATTCATCAGATGCATTCTCCATCCAGCTTTGCTCCCTAGTTGGTGAGGAGTTGTGATCCCTTGGAGGAGGAGAGGCATTTTGGTTTTTGGTGTGTTCATCCTTTGTGTGCTGGTTTCTTCCCATCTTAGTGGCTTCATTTACCTCTGGTTTTTGTAGTTGGTGACTTTCAGATGGGGTCTCTGAGTGGATGTCATTTTTGTTATGTTGAAGCTATTTCTTTCTGTTTCTTAGTTTTCCTTCTAATAGTCAGGCCCCTCTGCTGTAGGACTGCTGGAGGTCCACTCCAGATCCTGCTTGCCTGGGGATCACCTGAGGCACTGCAGAACAGTAAGGGTTGCTGCTGGTTTCTTCTTCTGTTATCTTTGTCCCAGGAGGGTACCCATCTGATGTTGGCCTGAGCTCTCCTTTATGAGGTGTCTCTTTGGGTATTCAGGGGTTGGGGAGCTGCTTGAGGAGACAGTGCATCCCTTATAGGAGCTCAAATGCTGAGCTTGGAGCTCCATTGTTCCATGCAGAGCTGGTGGGCCGGTACGTTTAAGTCTGCTGCAGCGAAACTCATGGCCGCCTCTTTTCCCAGGTGCTCTGTCCTATGAAGGTGGGGCTTTATTTATAAGTTCCTGATGTGTTGCTGCCTTTTTTCATAGATGCTCTGTCCCACGTGGAGATAGTCTAATCACAGTCTGCCAGCAGAGGCATTGCTGAGCTGCCACAGGCTCTGCCTAGCTGCTGTGTGAACTTCCTTGAGGGAGTTAGAACTGCCTCGGTATTGGCAGACTGCCTCAGTAGTGGTGGATGCCCTTGCCCCCACTGAGTTGGACCATCCTGGGTCCAGCTGTGCTTGCTGTGAAACTCTTAATCCAGAGAGTTTCAGCTTGCTTGTTTTGTAGGGGTGGTACTTGCTGAGCCAGATCACCTGGCTCCCTGTCTCAGCCCACTCCTTTTCAACTGAATGGGTGGCTCTGTCTCCCAGGTGTTCCAGGCACCAGTTGAAACTGCTGCCCAGATTTGTGTGAGTTTCTGTGTGCCAACCCATGGCACTGGCTGAAGCAGCCATGCTGGAAACTCGTGGTGCTTTTCAGCCCAGGTATCTCCTGGTCTGTGGGCAGTGAAAACTCGTTTGGAAATGTGGTGAATACTCACCCTCTGCATTGTTCTTTCTGGGAATTGCACTCTGGAGCTGTTCCTATTTGGCCATGTTGGATCCTTACCCCCAACTTACATATCTTAAGGTAATACATTATATGGATCATACTTGAGATAAGAGCTCTTTATAAATGACATTTTCAAACATGCATTTGTTTTGCAGTGTCTCTCAAGCCATAAAGCAAAATCATATGTTGCTTAATGACAGGGATACATTCTGAGAAATGTTAGGCAATTTTATCATTGTGTGAACATCATTGAATGTAACCACACAAGCCTAGATGGTATAACTTAACTACACACCTAGGCTGTAAGGTACAGACTGTTGGTCCTAGACTACAAAACTGTACTGAACAGTTATACAATGGTGATTATTTGTGTATCTAAACATTTCTAAAAATAGAAAAGGCATACATTCCCCTATAACATTAAGATGGCTACAGTGTTATTAGGTGATAGGAAATTTTCACTTCACTATGATATTATACATGCTGTCCATCATTCACCAAAACATCTTTATGTGGTGCCTCATTGTATTTCTGTTATTTTCTTAATTGTCTAAGTAGGCTTGGGGGAAATCTTTTGCTGCCTGATAGAATTCCAACCAAAGGGTCTTTGGAAACTTGAATTTAAGATATATGTTTCATCTTCCAGTTTCAGTGCACAAATCTTTAAAATAAATATATGCCTTATAGTTACTTGTGATACATGATGCTTGAAATTGTCATGTTAAGCAGTTATTTCCAAATATTATTATTGTTTCCAGTTCATTCTTTTCTTACACATATCTGGAGAAGCCATATATGATTATTTTCCAATTACCCCTAAAAAACCATTCTCAAAAGAAAACCTTTCAATGTTTGTATAGTGTAAAAAGATAAATTTAATCATCAAACTGATACTTGAATTAATTGAATCAAAATTCTGCAAATTGTCACTTGAAACACACAGAGCCCTATTTTAAGTGATTTTTGTCAAGCATTTGCAAGGCTTATAAAACTAACTTGAGGCTGAGTGTGTTGTCTTACGCCTGTAATCCCAGCACTCTGGGAGGCCAGCACTTTGGGAGACTGAAGTGGGTGGATCACCTGAGGTCAGAAGTTGAAGATAAGCTGGTCAACATGGTGAAACCCTGTCTCTACCAAAAATACAAAAAATTAGCCGGCATGGTGGCAGGGGCCTGTAATCCCAGCTACATGTGAGGCTGGGGCAGGAGAATCACTTGAACCTAGGAAGCAGAGATTGTAGTGAGCAGAGACCGTGCCATTGCACTCCAGCCTGGGTGACAAGAGCGAGACTGTTTAAAAAAAAAAAAAGCCTAACTTGTTTTGTGCTTGAGACAATGCTTTAATATGAGTCTAAATTGAAAAGCAATATTTACCAACCCTATTTTAATCACAGGGTAACTATATTGTATGTATTTCTTAAACTATAATTGAGTACATGCTGACATTAAAAATGAATATTATCTATATCCAATATGGAAATGTCAATAATGCACAAAGCTCTTCTGCTTCAACCCACAAACAAGGAATCAATACCAAAGTCTATTCAAGCTTGAAAAAATGGAGACTTGGATAATTGTCCAGTTAATTTAATAAATGTAGACAGTTGACCTAGATAAATCAAGTTGTAAAGAACTCTTTTACCTCATTAGCATTTTTGGCCTGAATTATCCAGATAATTATTCCAATTTTCCACATCACTTTGCTAATATTGACAGACTGTCTTTCAATTTTTCATGTAAATGCATTCTTCTGTTCTGCTTAAAGCTGAGCAAGGAGTGCATCCTTTATGATGCAAATCTAGTATTTCCCTGTTTTGTTGATGCTTTTTGAAATGTTATCATCTCTGTATGTATGACCTTTAACTCACTATAGATAATTTGACCATGTTGGTGCCAAAGAATCTATTCATGCATTATATAGTTCTGATTAGAAAAAAATCTCTTGACTATTCTGCTCCACTTTTCTTCATTTATATATGATTTATTTGAATTTCTATAGAACATGTTTTTCCTTTGCCTTCTCTCCTAATAGATTTCTATTCAGCCAGTAAAAGTAGTTCACTTACTCACCTGGTTTATACCTAATTACATAGCAATGTTGATTTCATTGCTTTTGAGCTTGAAAACTTTTGAGCTTCTATTTCCCGTTACATAAACTAGCATAATTAAGTTTATCTGTGTCTAATCAGAAAATACTTATTTAGAGTTAAAAGCAGATATTGTGGTAAGTTCATTCATTACTCATATTACTGTTACCCAAATGTCAACTGGCCATTTAAATGGTTTACTGGAGGGATAATGGTTTATTGCATAGATAGGGTGATAGTTCTGGAGCTTATGAGAAGAAATTGGATTCTGAATATATTTTCAGGTAGAGATGATAACATTTTCTGTGATTCAGATGAGAATATAAGATGAGAAAGAGAGCAGGTAAGGATGACTCTAAGACTAGTGCTCCAAATTAGCACATGAATCAAAGTACCACTTTTTAAAAATAGAAACTTATTAGTGAACTATTTGCTATTGTTGACATTGGTGATACTATTTTTAATTATCTTGTATTTTCTTGATAAATGTCTCTTTCTTCCAGAGTCAGTTCTAATTTTTGTGTATCTTGGTTTTTATATTTCAATCTTTTACTTTCATACATCTGATTTTTATAGGTTGATTTTTTCAGGTGGCT
Organism: Cheracebus regulus; assembly: GCA_963574635.1. NCBI lineage: Eukaryota > Metazoa > Chordata > Mammalia > Primates > Pitheciidae > Cheracebus > Cheracebus regulus. The sequence goes on along the minus strand of CAUYQU010011542.1, from coordinate 42,716 downwards.
ACTGTGGTTTTCTTCTGCTCCTACATATGTAGATTTCCCACATTCCTATTTATGTAGGTCTATTTTCAGCAAAGCCTCTCCTGTAAATAAGAATTATGTATCAGTTGACATTTCTGGGCAAGTAATAGCCTTTGATTAAGATATGAGTTGCCTGAAAAACCATGAATGAATGTGACTTTGATTTCCAGTACCAGAATCCTAAAACTTCTTCAAGTTGGTATTTCATTTTTTAAATTGTTTTGTAGATTTTTACTTATATATGTATTTGTTTATTTATTGTTGTCTTTTTAGCTGGTTGGTTGGTTTTTACCTGGGATTTAAAGCTAAATGCATGAGGATGGGCTGAAGAAATAGAGAGTCGAGTGGAAGATGCCGATTTGTACAGATATTCATCTCACAGATTTTCAGTTAATTCCGTTTTTTCACCCTCACTTCTTATTACTTCCCTCTTCACCTTCTGATTTCAAGCTGGAGCAGGTCTTTGTTTCTGAATAATTGATTGGTTATTGATTAAATTAAGTCTTGTTTTGCAAAATTGTTTTTCTCTACTTTTGTTTATTTAGTCTGATTTTTCAAATGTATCATCCTGCAATAAGTTTCTCATCATATCCTTTCATTATCTATTTAATGTCTGCCATGGTTTATGTATTTTTTTCATTCCCAAAGTATTATTTAATATTTTTATTTCTACTTTCTTTTTCTCTTGATCGTCCTTGAAAATTTATCAGTTTTACTCATTTTTTTATAAAAGAACTCAAACTGTTTGATTTTTTATTTTTTTGTTTACTTACTTTCTATTTTGGTGGTTTCTGCACTATGCTTTCTTCTTTTTACCTTTGTTACATTTAATCTCTTGCTGTATTCTTTCATATTAAATGACTTTCTTATCTCAATAATTTTCCTTTTTTTTTTTAAAACATAAGCATGTGTAACTGTTACAAAATTCCCTTTAAGCTGAGCTTTAGCTTCATTCAACAAGTTTTGGTTCTGCTCTAAGATTTATTTAAATCTGGGCCACGTGTGGTGGTTCATGCCTGTAATTCCAGTGGATCACAAGGTCAGGAGTTCAAGACCAGTCTGGCCAATATGGTGAAACCCCACGTCTATTAAAAATACAAAAAAATTAGCCAGATGTTTTGGTACACACCTGCAATTCCAGTCACTGAGGCAGGAGAATTGCTTGAACCCAAGGTGGTGGTTGCAGTGAGCCGAAATTGCACCACTGCACTTCATCCTGGGTGGCAGAGCAAGACTCCGTCTTGGGGGAAAAAAATCTATTATTTAATTACAAATTATGTAAATATTTCATCTTTCAAATTTGTTTATTAAATGTAATATCTATATAAAATGCAAAAGGCACAATGTACAGTGAACTGAACATTCATAAATTGAATATAATATATTATGCAACTAACATCCAATTCAAAACATGGAGCATTATTAGTAGCTTAAATTTTTCCCTGTTTTTGAACATGGCTGCAATCAGTGGACAGCAATAGCCTTTCTTCTAGTACTACAGACTAGTTTTGTCTGTAGTGTAACTTTATCATATAAGATCCCTACCCACTTTTTGCTGGATTCGTCCCCTATACATTGTGTTTGTGAAATCCTTCCATGCTACTATACATAGTCATAGTTAATTCATTTTTATTGTTCTATATATTTCATTGTATGATATACCATAATTATCCATTACAACATTTGTGAACATTTTGGTAGTTTTCAGTGTTTAGTTATTACAAATAACCTTTCTCTAAACATTGTGTTCATGTCTTTTGGCAAACACATGTAGACATTTATTCTTAATTTACAACTTTTATAAATGAGGGAGTAACTTTCCTTATGGGATCATTATGGCTTACTCCAACAGAGTTATGGAAATTACACAGAAAGGCATATGAAATTGCAGGACTGATTATACTCACAGGTCCTAGAGAGGAGGTGCAGCATACCCAGAGGCGCACACAAATGCAGGGAGGGAGAGAACAGAGTGAGGACCCATGGACCAGTTCCTTTATTGAGGGCCATGAATGGCATAGCTTGTGGCATGTGGAACATTCTTGTCAGGGTGCTTTGAAAATAAATGGGTCAACGTGAAAAGGAGAGAATGAGTGTAATGAAGAATTCCCCCTGAGGCTTTTCACTCTATTATACATGTTGGGGATGGTCACCCAGAAAACTAGGTAAAAGTTTAAAAAAAGCAGTGTGATGTCAGCACTTAGGGGAGCCACTGAAGCAATTGATAACACCTTTAAATTATGACACACCTAGGAATAGAATTGCTGACTCATAGGTATATGCATATGTTCAAACTTAGCAGATATTTCCAAATGGCGTTTCAAAGTCATTGTACCGATTTATGATTCAGCAAGCTGTATATTAGAGCTATACAGAACATGCAGAAATAGATTCATTTATATATAGTGTTCTGATTTTTAAGAGATGTGAAACAGAGGTAAAGTGTGGAAAAATATTTTCAATAATTGATACTGAATCAATTGGATGTGCATAAGGAAATAAATGCAGTGAGAACCTTCCCCTCTCTTATCTTTCCCAAAACTTAATCCCACATGGGTTGCAAATATAAATATTAATGGTGAAAAAATAAGAGTTGTGGGGGGAAAGCATAGGAAAACAGCTTCATGACAACAGAGCAAGCAAAGTTTTCTTACACCAAGCACAAAGGCAATACCTATGAAAAGTAATAAATTAGACAATAAAATTAAGAACTTGTTCATCAAAGATGCATTAAAGTATATAGATAAAGCTAAAGAAATAGAAAAGTTATTTTTCATAAATATATCAGGAAAAAAAGACATGCATACCAAAAATACAAGAAGACATCCTACGATTTATTAGTAACAACAGAGACAAGTCAGTTAAAAAGAAGCTTCAAAAGGCATCTCACAGAAAGAGACACAAAATGGAATATAAAAAGCATGAAAAGATGCTCAATGTTATCAGTCATAAAAAATGTTTAGTAAAACTGCAATATGATACTACCATATGCAAAAATGGTTAAATAAAAAGCAGTGAAAATACCATGTAGCACAATAATGTGGAAAGACTGGATATGTGTTTCTTACTTCCAGACAAATAGAATTTGTCTAGTTATATTTCTGCTGATTTCCACTATAATTGCATTGACATAAATACTTACTACCTGGACCTCTTAGAGTCTGTCTTCGTGCAAGTCTTACGAATGTGAGTAGTGTAGTAATATTTCAAGTGCTTTGCATGAGTTCATTAGATCAAACCTGAAAATTATGTTTTTGATTTTTCTAATCTTTCTACTGTATTTGAATGCTTGAACTGTCAATAAGCAAACACTAAAAAATGTGCTAAAAATCTCCTAATATAATTGCTTCTTTGTTTCTTGTATTTATATCAGTTATTGATTTATATATTTTGATATTTGTTAAATATAAATTAAACCTTCATTTAAAAAAATTATATAGTGACAGTTTTATCTCTAGTCATGCTTTATATTTTGTCTGATAATACACTTTGGTTCCTTTTATTAGTATTATGCTTGTAATTTTTCTATATTTTGAGTTTCAGCTTTTCTGACTATATTTTACCTTTCTTTTTTAAAGAGCATCCTTTTAGCCCTTGCTAAAACAATGCTGTGTAACCAAAAAACATGAAAACTTAATGGTATTCAACTTTTAGCATTTATTTATAACTTAGGCATCTGCTGGGAATTCTATTGACTGGGCTTGGCTACAAATTGCAGGTTCAATTTAGGTTATTTCATATATCTCTCAGGTTCTAAAACCATAGGTACCCAAAGAATGTTTTCTCAAGAAATGGCAGAGGCAAAGAAACACACACTTCCTTAAGGTTTAGGATATGAACAAACATACAGCTGAATTTTTAAAATGTGTTTTTATGATCTTTTAGTGTAAAGTGGAGTATTTAGCTAACTTATTGTAGAGTGTAAAGAGGATTATTTAACCAATTAGTTACACTTGTTGACGTATTTGAATTATTTTTACAATTGTTTTATGCTTTCTATTTTTCTTGCGGTCTTAGTCCATTTGTACTGCTGTAACTAAATACCAGAGTCTAAATCGTTTATAAATAACTGACATTTTTTATTTTCTCATAATTCTGGAACCTGCAAAGTCCAAAATCAAGGCACTGGCTAGCTTGCTGTCTTATGAGGGGCTTCTTGCTATGTATTTACATGGCAGAAAAGCACAAAGGAGCAAACCCACTCCCACAAGCTTTTCTGTAGGTGCCCTAATCTTACCCATAAGGGCTCTACTGTAATGGCTGAATCACTTCTCAAAGGCCCCACCACTTAATACTCAAACATTGGCCATTAAATTTCAACACATAAATTTTGAAAGACACATTTAGTCTATGGCACTTGTCATATTTGTTATTTTGTGTGTTTTTTTCCTGTATTTATTTGCGTTTTTCTTGTATTCAATTTTATATTTTGCCTATACTGAAAATTATATACTCTATTATTTTAGGTGGTTATACATGTTATTTTACTATATATTATTTATAAGATCTAAAGTCAACAAATATTCTGAAAACTACACTCTAATTCCAAATATTTCTTTTTGATTTACAAAACATACTAAGAAACACGTTTATGTATTTTTAGTTCTCTTTTTAAGCCATAAGATACTATTTTTGTATGCAATAAATATTCACTTAGATCTACACATTCACCACTTTTTATTTGTTTATATTTGGCATTTTTACCTTGATATTTAATCTTATACCTTAAGTATTTTTAGACTTTACTTCAGTAAGATTGTTCTGTTGGTGGAAACTCCCTCAGTTTTTAACAAAATATGGTTTTATTTTGCTCACAATTTTAAATTGGATTTTTAGCTGGTTGTATATTCTAGTTTAACAGATATTTTTCAGCATGTTAAATATAATGTTCCACTGTCATTCAGTTTCAATTCTTGCTCTTGATAAGTCACCTTAGAGGTTTTCTTTTTCTTTTTTTTTTTTAAATGAAGTCTCACTCTCCCATCAGGGCTGCACTCACTCTGTCATCTGGAGTTCAGTGATGTGAGCTCAGCTTGCTGCATTCTCTACTTTCTAGGTTCAAGTGATTTTCGTGCCTTAGCCTCCCAAGTAGCTGGGATTAGAGGTACACACCACCATGCCTTGCTATTCTTTTGTATTTTTAGTAGAAACAGAGTTTCACAATATTGACCAGGCTGGTCTCAAATTCCTGACCTTAAGTGACCCACCTGCCTCAGCCTCTCAAAGTCCTGGGATTACCAGGTGTGAGCCACTGTGTCTGGCCATCTTAGAGTTTTGCAACTGCTCCTGAAAAGGTATTCTACCCTTCTTTTCTACATGCTTTTCAATTATTTTTTTTCTACCTGGTGCTTCCTATTTATTATAGCTAAAATACTGATTACTTTTTATTCTCTCCTCTTCTTTTCTAACTCATTACTTTTGTAGTAAATATTGAAGCAGACAGTTTTGGCGTCTTGCACTACATCCCTTTGGCTAATCTGATGTCAGCAGAACTGTGGTTGTCAGCTGCTTGCACATTACCAGTGTCTCACTTCAAGAGTACACATAATAACAGCATCTCTCTGCTTTCTGCCTTGGATATTTTTTCTAAGCTATGGAAGACTGCTCAGTTTATGCACAGGCACAGCCTACACTACAGGGAAAACTGAAACTTCCAGGAACATCCTGGAAGTTATTAATAGAAAGTTATTAATAGAAAGATCTATTCTATTAATAATAGATCTATTAATAATAGATCTATTCTATTAATCTATTCTATTAATAGATCTTTCTATTAATAACTTTCCCAGCCTCTTTTGATTTTTGAGATTCAGTTCTGAAGCACTTTTTACATGATCCCTTAAGGGATACACAGTGAGATTAAGTGCCTGTTGCCTACAATGATAATTTAATAATAAGTCAGAACTTTTGCATTGTTATTCCCTATTATCAACATCAAGGTAAATAAATTAAACCTTAGTTATTGTTTTATGTTCTACTTTCAAGGGAAACCAAACTAAAACATAGCTTCTCTTAAGCCTCCAGTTCTCTTATTTCCCTTTAAAAATATGTTTTATTTCTTTGCCTTGCTGGACTATATTATCCATATATTTTTGGCAATCAGTTTTTCAGTTTACAAATTCTCTCTTTAGCTGCATCTATGTTGCTGTCATGTACATTCACTGCTTTATTTTTAATTGCTCTTATTTTCAATTTTTAGGTGTACAATTTTTCTCCTTTTCAAATATGCTTGATCTTAACTTTTGAAATGTGTTAAAATACACATTTTACATTTATTTTGTGCTCAATAACTCTGCTATTTTACATCTTTTTACTGTTGATTCTGTTGGTTGTGTTTTCTGCCTGCTATTATGTTTGTTTTCTTATAGAAATTTTGATTTTTTTACCATAAGCTTCTGATTTGTCTTGGAATTATATTTCTTTGTTGTTATTTTCCATGGAATTCTACCTATAACAGTTATCTGAAATCAAGATGAATGCGAATACCCTAAAGTATTAGAAGTAAAAAGTTATAAGGCAAATATATCAAGTCCTTGTTAGTATATTTATCTGTTTGTTTATGTGTTATGCTTGGTAATAAATGCTGTCCCCATTTCTATTAAATACAATGATTTGTACCAAGAGGAAGAGTCTAAAATTATTTTAGTGGCTATAAACTTTCTCAGCTCTCTAACCAAAAAGGAGTTTTTTCCAAGGTTAAAGTTTAAGCACATTTATATTCTCTGGTTATTTCTTAAAGTTTTCTTATTATTCACTATTTTTTTCACTAATTCATACATTCTTTTATTCAGCTAGAATATATTAACTATCTTCTATGGACGTGCACTATTAAATATTGTAACTATAGAGAAAAGCACATAGCTTCTACGAATATATTCAGAACATATTCAGAACATCAATTTTGGAATGCTCTATCCAAACATTGAAAAATCATAGCTTGTAATTTATACCTGTTTCATATATTCTTTGAAGTATTAGGGCATTCTATCTTATTTTTACATGTTTTTGACTCAGAATCTTACAGTATGAAACAATGTAAAAAGTACATTGTAAACTTCATGAGTTCTTAACGGTCACTCAAATTATTTGCAATATAGTCCCAGCAGTTTGAAAAATAATGAAAATATACTGCTCAAAATAAACTCTTGAATTAATACCCTGATATTGATTTGCTTTAACACTTTTGGTCTTCCATTAAATCACTTATCCATTTATATATTCATTCAAGAGATATGCTTTTGATGATAAGATTAGATGCAGTAATTACAAATAAAAAAGAAAGAGGATCTTATCTTGAAACATTGTAAGATTATTTAGGGGTATAAAAATGTACACATACAACCATAAGACAAGGCAGAAAATAATATGTGGGGGGAAAATAAATGAATGGTGTAAGCTAAGTGTTAGGTGACTATAGATGCATAAAGGAGGGAAGACAAAATCCACTTTGGTAAGACCGGGAAAGTCACAGAGAAAATGACCTTTGATCTGGCTATTTGACAAAAAGACAAGCATTAGATTAGAAAAGACAACATAAATATAAAAACAAGAGGAATATATTATAGAGATTTAAGGAGCATATTGGCTGCGAAGTTGAGTAAGTATACCAGAATAATATGAGATGATCTAGACAAGGTTCCCTCCTGTCAGACAGCAAGAGCTGTCTGTAACTGTCACACTTGAGAAGAAAGATGGCAAGTAGTTAAGAATAAGGATTCTGGAGCCAGGCCACATGTTTAAAACTCAGTTCAGTCATTAGCTCACTCTATGACCTTAGGCAAAGAGCCTTCAATTCTCTGTGCCTCAATTTCTTTCTAATATTAAGTATCTCACAGTGTTGTGCTGAAAATTGAATGATTTAATATGTACCAACTGCTTAGAATACTGCCTGGTATGCAGTAGGTGCTTAAGCTCAATAAATGTGATTTATTTGTATTTTACTAAGATTGAGAAGATAATATAGATCTCAGAATTTGTAAGCAAGTGAATATTTTTGTAAGAAAATTAAATTTGAAAGAATGGATAGAATATTTCTTTTAACATAAGTAATTTTTCCAGTCCTAAATGATATAAGAAGATTCAAATTCACTTACACCTTGTGTTACTTTAAACATGATTTATATTACTAATACAATCTCATAAATGTTTTTAATTTCAAACATTCAGAAAATGATAGTAATGGGAATTTCCTAGATTCAGTGCAGAAATAATTCAATTTTTCTCTGTTTCTACTTTGCTTTCTTTTTTTTAAAGGAAAGATTTTTCAGCATTTACAAAATATACTTAAGGTGAATCTCTTTCCAGAAGCCAATACAAAAATTAAAAATAAATAAATAATAACAGTATCAGTATTTATTTTAAAAAACCCAAACTAGATTTTATTTATGTTCTAAGGTACCAACATATTATACTATATTGAAATTTTATTCTCTATTGATATATTTTGCTATGGCTTAATAATTAAATAGATAATTTGAAACTGGATAGACTTTTGAAGCATGTTAGCATTTGATATGCATTGCCAATGAGGTTAGGTATCATCTATTTTTAAGATAATACTTAAAATATAAAATCATAATTTAATCATATTTTCTTAATAATGTGAATGATAAATTTTATATAGATTATAGGAAATATCAATGTCTAATTTAATTTTACATTTGTTTTTCCATTTATCCTCCAAATTTTTCTCATATTTTAGAGATATTATTTCTAAGAATTTTTACATTTTACTACTCATAATCTTTATTCAACTGCTCCAGAATTTGATTATTTTCTTTCCATGCACATAAAAATTTCATGTGTCTTCCTTATATTTTCATACTGTTAACAGTGGGGTTTGAGAATCATTTCCTTTTATTACAGTAAGTATTTTATAAATATATGCAGTGAGTAACACAAGGTAAAAATCAATTAGCCATAATTTATTTCTGGCTTTTGCTGTCTTTATTCCATCCTTTTAGTCCCATCAGCAATAAAATCTGTCCAATATACCTAGTTCCTTTTTATGCTTGTTCTCCTGTGTATGGGAAGCTCTTCTTGATCTTTCTTGTACTCTCCAAGCCCACTATGGCCTATCTCAGGACCAGCCCCATTCCAATACTAATTTTGGTTTCTTCCTTCCTAAATGTGACTAGGCAGGCTTACCAAAACAACATATACTGCTTTAGAGGGTATGGGAACATCTTTAGGAGACATAGACACCTATGAGTTGAAGGTTGCGTTCAGCAGAATCTTCAGTTCATGTTACAAACTCATTCCTTGAATTTGTAACTCAACGAATTCCTCAATTTTCAAGGATTATGTCCCATCCAATTTGTTTATTTTATTCTTTGTATCCCTATTTACCACCCCTTTCTCATGTCACAAATAAACATTCCAATGCTGGATATAAAATTCTTTGTTGAAATTTACTTTTTGTTGTTTTTTTTAAGAATGGTGAACATAGGCCCCCAATCTCTTCTGGCTTGTAAGTTTTCTACGAAAAAGTCCATTGCTAACCTGATGGAGTTCCCTTTCTAGGGAACTGCTCCTTCTTTCTAGCTGCCTTTAATATTTTTTCTTTTATCTTGCCTTTGGAGAATCTGATGACTATCTTAGAATGGTTGTCTTGTATAGTAGCTCATAGGAACTCTTTTCATTTCCTGAGTTTAAATTTAAATGATGGCCTTTCAAGTGAGGTGGGAGAAGTTAGCTTACAGAATTTATCTAATTCTATCAAGCTTATACACACAATTTAAACAAATGAATAATTATTTCTGCCCATATTACCATTAAATATACATTTTGGATTATAGCATTCTTTTGTTAGGGGCTAAGAAATGGGTTTTATAGCTAATGAGATGAAATACAAAATTAAAATGTTCAATTATCTTATTCTAAATGTATCTAAAAAGAAACAAATTGAAAATTCACAGAGGTGGAGGACAGGAGATGATACTAACAATGGAATAAAAATACCTGAACTTCTCTAAATAAAATTTTATCTTTTATCATTTGGAGATGAAATTAGCATTGAAAATTATGAGATAGTTTTGCTACATATGTCTATGTTAAGATTCAATTATGTTAAGGATTAATATCTATCCTTAAAAGATATTTCAGTGAGAATGGACCAGATTGTCTTGCAGTAACAAAAAATGAGCACTTATATGATAAACACACAAAAAAATTATTTCTTGTCTATCATATTCATCATGCTTTGCATATTCTGTACACTTAGTCTCTTCAGGTCAACTTTTCTCCGTGTGGTGGCTCAGCATTCCAGGCTGCTTTGATCTAAGAGTACTTTCTCATTGATTTGTGCTACTATTATTGACGCTAGAAAAGAAACTTCTGGTGACCTGAGGGCAATTAAACGCTTCCACCTAGAAAAATTACGCATTATATTTGCTCTCACTCAAGCAAGACACTTGGTTAGGTCTAACTTCAAGAGAAACCAGGAAGTATAATATTTCTCTGTATTCCTGTCAACAAATAAATAGACAGTAATTGTCCCACCACAGGAGAGCTGGGGATGTATGTGTGTGTGTGTGTGTGTGTGTGTGTGTGTGTGTGTGTGTGTGTGTGTCTGTGTGTGTGTCTGTGTATGTGTGTGTGTTCTGAGAGAAAGAGACCCAAGACTTACATGATGCACATACATAAACATAGGAAGTACATTTGACATTCACCCAGGAGATTTCACAGAGGAGCTATGGGAGTTCCAAAGTCCTTTTCACTTATAGTTGTCTATTCTTCTATGTGTATTTGTTTTTTTCTGTCTTATTAATTTCTTGGTAGTGCAGAACATGTCTTTCTTTGTTTCCTAAGTACTAGAACAGTCCTGTCAGATTGCTCCTTAATTTCCAACAGTAATCGAGATTTGTATTGCTTAAAACTTGAAATATATATTAAAGAATGAGCATCAGAGAAGGATTCAAAGAACAGTTTCTCCATCTGGATACACAAGACTCTACTCTCTTAGGCTAAGTTTAGATTTTTGTAAAAGGGGAAGAAAGGTTTTTTTTTTCAGATTACCATGTTATGATATTATTTTCTTAATATCTGAAGTCTTTAATATTTAAAGTAACACTTGCAGATCACGAGATGTGAGATTTTTTATGTACTTGGATTGCAAACACTTTTCTAGTAATGTTTTTGGGAAACTTGCCTTCCACATTTAGGAGTCAAGTTCACAAGCAAAATTAAAACAGTAAGACTGTATCTCACATAAAGTGTAGTACCTGCTTGGTAAAGGTTTGCTGGGTTTTGCTTCCTTTATGTCATAAAACCCTAATGCAGAACTCTCTGACTCTTTAAAGTCACAATGAACATAGAAAGTAGTAACAGGCATAATGAGTTGAATGAATAATGGTACTTATGTCTCAAAGTAACCAGGTTGGGTGCTGGAGTCATACTAGGCCCTCCAAGGCAGCACTGAGGGGATCTATGTATTGATATATCTGTAAATCAGGTTAAGAAGTTCTGTCGTGAAGTATTAAGTCTTGAAAAAAGATAAAGACTGGTAGATTTGCCTGCTTTTTATACTTAGCCAACCATTGGAAAATATGTATTGATGGCCCTCTGTGTTTCAATCACTGTGCTAGCCAGTAGGTACACACAGTGGAAATCAACACCGTCCATGTAGTTTTTGTCCATCAGACACATTAAATTGAGTTTTAGGAAAAAGTGACATTGTAACTCTAAATGTATACTTGGAATTTATGTAGCCACCTCTTAAAAGTAAAGTAACTTACTCAGTTGCCTGGTAATCACCAATTTTCAATGCAGGTCAGGGATATTTTGGATTGGCAAACATTTGAACATTTTTTTTGTATGATGCCCATTATTATTATTATTATTATTGTCTCTTGAAAATAATAATTAAAGTCTCAAAGTGTACTTTGAGACTTTTCAAAATAGAGAATTACTAAAGTTTAAAACAAAAATATTTCTTAAATTGTCATGGTTTGCTCACAAATTCTTAATCTGTGGAAGTCTCAAATGTCTCATTTTATTTATATTTATTTTGTTTGGAGCCCTAAAAACAGTAATATATTGTATTTACTTCTTCATAATAATGCAACTGAAAATATAAAAATTAAATGGAAAGGACATGATTCTGTCTCTATTATTGGTTGATTATTTTGTTACAGTAAAAAACCTTGGAACGGTCAGCCTTCCAAAAACAACTTTTCTTAAAGGATAAAAGGACGTTCTGACTTATACCTATTCCAAGTAATTGAAATAAACAACTCCAGCTTCATAAGGTATACTGAAATTTTCTCAACTTTAATATTTAATTATATATAATAATCACTTTAGAAGCTTGTGAAAAATGTAGATCCTCAGCCTTTATCCTAGAGAGTCTGTTTTATAGGACAGCTGTGAATCCAAAAACCAGTATTCATATAAGACCTCTAGATGATTATTATGGAAAGGATCCTGGGACTTAAATTTTTGAATTGGTATCACAAAAAGAGAATAAGTTTAAGTGCCAGGCAAATTTGGATTTGTATTCGGCCTCTATCTAAAACACTATGTGTGTTAGTTACACATTGCTATATAACGAATAATTACAATGTACCAACATAAAAAATACACATCTATTATTTCACAGAATATGTGGATCAGAAGTTGTCAGCACAGCTTACCTAGGTCCTCTCCTTATGTTTTCACAAGGTGTTGTGAAATCAAGATGTTGACGCTCATTGAGTTGTCATTTGAAGACTCAAATGCGGAAGGGTCCACTTCCAGGATCCTTCAGTTTATTGACAGAAATTAAACTGTGGGAAGGCTCATATCAAAAGGAAAGAATTTCTTTTCAGGACTAAGATCTTTGCTTTTTTTAACGTCTATTAGGCAGATGCCACGCCTAGATTCTTCACACAGTTCTTTGTCACATGGGCTTCTTTACCATGGCTGCTTATGTGAGCAAGCCAGGAAGGTGAGTCAGTAGCAGAAATCCAACAGCAAGACAAAGTCTTATATAATGTAATATAAGCACATTTCTTATATCTTACCACATTTGCCATATTCTGTTAGAAAGATGACACAAGTTCTGATCATTTTGACGTAAAGGGATTAAATAAGAGCGTGGATACTTGCCTCTGATCACTGCCTCTGAATTTGAATTCAGCCTCTATCTAAAATATTATGTGTGTTAAACATTCAGAGAGAGTTGGATCTGTCAGCCACAGTGTGATTTTTGGAAAATCGTTTAGTAACTTCTTTAAAAATTGAGCTAATAATACATGCCTTGAATAGGGAACATATGTAAAGATCCTGGCATACAGTAACTATTTTATAAACACAATTGACTAAGAACAACACAAAAAGAAAAAGAAACAAGATTCACTCATGGGGCTTTAATAGCGTATCTGCAAAGTATCTTCCAATTTTTGTCCAAAAATTAATGTTCACACTTTTATTGAGTATGACATATCTCTAAAGCCTAACAGTGTCTACTTTATATTAGTCATTCAGTAAATGTTTACTGAATTAGTAATTCCAATAAACATCTCTTTCTTTTATTTCTTTAACAATGACTTTATTTTAGGATGTGCAAAGATAGATAAAAGGATGACCTCTCTTAGCCATGTTTTATTGAAGAATAATTTCAATTTCTAGGTGAACAGTATGAATGCATCCAGTAAAAATAAAAGCAAAGACTCACAAAAGACTACATAGGAAGTGCTTTCATAGGGAAAAGAGCAGAGAGAATGTTCTGTGCACAAGAACAGCAGTCACTTCAGCTTGGGGCTCATAAACTGGCTGTTCTGACATTCTCCCACTGCAGAGTGCAAGCAATTGGTAGTGCTAAGAGCATTTCCCTTTCTGCTCATATTCAGAGACCTAGCATTTTTCTCTACTGGCTACCTCAGCACTTTTGCTTAACTTTTCTAACATACCAACAAATTATATAAAAATCTGAAGATAATTATTTTAATGCATAGCTCAAAAAATATAATTAAGTAGGGAAACTAAAGAAAAAATAATAAATAAAATAAAAATAACTTCCTGGCTTCTAGTGCAAGTTCATCCTGTTTCTTTAGTTATTTTAACAATTTTTACTGTTGTCTCTTTTTTAAGAGAAGAATTTGGTATGTAGAGATATGAGAACTGAATGTTTAATGTAATAAGTACTATAGATAAAATATAAAATATTCTACTCCTTTTACCCTATGAAAGTACACAAATCACATCACAATAAGTCTTCAGAAAACAACAAGAGAAAAGAAAATAAGAGATTTACTTTTTAAGTAGATAAACCAATAAGCTCTATAATATGTTTTTTTCTTAATGTGCCATCATTCCTTAAATTAATATATTCAGTCTCTGACCTCTCTGTGTAAATCCTTCCTGTTTGCTTCATGATAAGCTCATTAAATTTATAAACAGTTGTTCTACACAGTAAGCATCAACCTGTTATGTTTAAAAAACTGCCTCAATTTGGCACTTTTATTTCACACAATATTATGCAATTTTGGAAATATTTTTGTCAGCAGTCGTCTCTTTTTTTACTCACACATTTCCAAATTACCCAGCACATCAGTAGATTTTGAAAATTGGCACTGCTAAGTAAAAATAAAAAAGTTTGTTCTACCTAATAAGCATTTCTTTAAAAATTTGGATACAAGATAGATATGTAATATGCTGTGCGAAAACCTGTAAAATGGAATCATAAAGTGTTATATCTAGACAGAATATGAAAGATCATTAACACCGATTCTGAGGTGCTGTGTGCTGGTGTAAGAGCAGAACACTGGCCTGCGTAAGAGCTGGCAGAGAAATACATAACCCTGATGCCTTCTGGTCTTGTGTTTCTTCTACTGAGCCATACTGACTCTACATATGTTTAAAAAGTGGAGCTCAGATAAGTGGGTAATAAAAATTCATAACCTTTTCCCACATTACAAATACTTTCTTTTTTATGCTTAGCAATCAGGATTTGTCATGCCTTTTTCAACGTCCTTATAAAGTCCTCAGAACAGTTCAAGCAGCTGCCAAAAGGGTAAACTGTATGGACAAAAACACCTGTGCATTCATACTGTACAACTGGTGGAGAGGAAGGTCTCTCAGGGAAATATTTTTAAAGTAAATACAATGCTTTTGGGGATTAACTCAGAAAATTTGTCTAAATTTATAAAAGCAGTAACTGTTACATTGTTTTTGCTGCTTAATTTCACATCCCCTTTGGTTACACATATAGTTTGCATTTATACTACATAGTTTGCTAAAGGTAAAAAATTAACGTAGCTTTTGTAATTTCTAATCTTTTGATTTATAAGAAAAGATTTTTATACTAGCTGTGTTCTCTCAATATATGCTCTAATAAGTGCGCTCACTAAAGTTTTTACAGCATCTCAGTATGCTGCCTGGCGCTCTGTGCTTTCCCCTAATGAAAATGTACCATATTAAATTCACTGCAGAACATGAAAGGAAGATCTTACAGGAATCAGGACAAGTGATTTATCAGTTTCACCCTCCAAGTAAACCATGAAGACCTTATTTGGGGCCAGCCATGGTACAACAGTATATTCAGTTCAAAAGACCTAGTTACCAGGGGTCAATCATTAGGAGGTTTTTCAAGGTTTCTGGTACATAAACTCTCAAAATTTAATTGCAGTCATGAACAAGACAGTAATAGTTTCAAACTCTATGGTATTTACTTAGCTAGCCAACCCTGTGGTCATGTATTTTCATTTGTTCATTTTCAGAATGAGAAGAGCATAGTTATGCTTCTGATATATCGCTTCTAATATAATGCCAGTTGGTTTAGGTTTTATTGGTTAGATCCTCAGTTGAGAATGCTATATATTGAAATAGATACACAGTGGGCTTGGTTTCAGAAAATGTTAAACTGCAGCTCTTTTGGGAAACGTTAACCATAAAATGATAACTTCACCAGGATTTGCTGAGTGGTGGTGTCTGTTGGCAGAGATGAACTGCTCTGTATCTTACTGTCTGCTGTTCCACAGTGCTGTGGGCTAGAATGTAATTGGTAGACAACATCTTCTGGGGAGCCCTTGAAAGGTGGCAATCTATCCCCTGATGCCCCCTCTATGTGTTGTAGAGTTTTAAAAAGTAATTTTCAAGATGATGACTTTTTTTTTAAACATAAGTCTGAGGTAATGCAGCCTGCATGATTAGCATCAGTCACACTAAGGTATCACAGACTGAGGATTTAGCATCTTTAATCTGATATTCTGTGCACTGATTAGGAATATTTTCCATTCACAGAAAGCCTCCTGAAATGGTACTATGCATTGTATATTACATGGAAGATTTTAATTAGTTAAAACAAAAGAAAGAATAATCCTAACTAAAATTTTCTCTTTCAGTACTATAAATTCTTTCTTTGAGTACTGATTACTTTTATCAGAATGAAGCCAACCAAGTGTTTTTAATCTTAGCATTTCTAGCCAAATTTTTATAATGTATACAAGTAAGAATATATGATATTATAAACACTTATGGAAGCATTTGTCTACTCACCAAAAATTTGAAAAATAAAAGTGAAATTGGAGATTACACACTCTTTTGTGAGTTTTAAGCACCTCTAATTACACAAGAAAGCATATATCTTAAGTAACAGCAACTGCTTTTCCTATGCTACTTCCTAGTAAGACTATTTTGACAATCAGGCAAGGGTAAAAACAGCAAAACAAAAATAGTTGATATCAGTATTGCTCAAATTGCTCCACAGAGTTGCTTATCCTCTTTAGGGTTATTAGTTTGTAGTACCGTATAAGCAGCCTTTCAGTTATTGTAATAAATATGCAAAGAAGACAACAGAACATAGCATTTAGTAAAAGCTTTGGATCAGACAGATCTGAGTATAAATCCTAGACATGGTATGTGCATTAGTCTTTGAGGGCTGCCATAACAAAGTACCACATATTACATGGCTTAAACAACAGAAATGCATTTCCTCACAGTTCTGGAGGCTGGGAAGTACATGATCAGGTGTCAGCTGGGTCAGTTTCCTCTGAGAGCTGTGAGGATATACCTGTTCCAGGCCTCTGTCTATTCAAGGCCTCTCTCCTGGGCTTGTAGATGACAGCCTTCTTCTTTGTTTTTACATAATCTTCCCTTTGTTTGTATCTGTATCCTAATCTTTTCTTATAAAGTCATCAGTCATATTGGATTAGGGCCCACCCATATGACCTCATTTTATCTTATTTACCACTGTAAAGGTCCTATCTCCAAATATAGTCACATTCTCAGGTGTCAGAGGTTAGAAACTCAACATAGAGATTTAAGGGAGAGGAAGGGATGCAGTTCAGCTTATAAAATTGGATCCTAACAGGATCCTATCTTTCCGAAGGACAGAGATACCTTCTTATTGATTTTGTTATCCTCACAATGCCTATCACTTTTTCTTGCCTATGATAGATGTTTAATAGGTACATAATTAAATTATCGCTTTGACAATACAGCTTTTCAAATATCTATATTTAACTTACTAATATAGGAAATTACTCACCTGTTGAAAGGGAAAACCTTACATGAGTTAAACTTAACAGAATTTAGGTGAACAAAGAATAATTTGAGAATCAGGCAACACGTGGAACGAGAACAGACTCAAAGCACCCTGGCCTGCAATGTGGTCAGACAGTATTCGTGGACAAAAAGTGGAAGTAAGGTACAGAGACAGCTTAGTTAATTATAGATCTATGCTTTGCCATATTTAAATCAGTTGGCCACCTGCGATTGACTGAAGCTCAGCTGCTGCAACTGACTGAACCTCAGTCAGTTTATTACAAAAGTATAATCCTAAAGTTAGCTTTCAGTTAGTTTATGTTAAGTTAGGATGAAGTTTGTTACATAAGCACTTGAGTACAGAAGCTTCCTCAGTCCAAATTTAGGTTAGTTTAACAATTCGTCCCTTTTGGTCAACCTCTCAATTTGGAGATCATCTAAAACCTTAGGCATGAGCACGCTTTGATCACTTTTTTTCCAGTTGACTTATTTGGTCTCAGAATAAAATTCATGTCAAGTCCTCACATCAGCTGAATTTATATACTTCACTGGTCTAGTTGAAGTGAGATCATTCAGCACTCAGTGGATGAATACATAACAACATTTAAGACTTGAGAAACAGGGGATCTATTAAGATGACGGTCAAGAGAATCATAAACAAAACTGAACTGTTCTCCTTAACAAAAGCCCTCTCAAACTGAACCAATCAAAATAAAATAAATCAAAGTTTAGGCAATATAGACAGCTCAATAGTATTTGAGTCCTACATTTCATAATCTTTGTTTGGGGCACAATGGCAGTTGAGGACCATAGTTTGCTATAAAGCATCCTGATTTAAAGAGCTATTCATTTTTGTAATTAAATCTTTTCCAGTAACTACTGGCAGAGAAGAATGTTGTAACTCTACTTTCCAGGTATCCATTTAAAAAAATTTTTGAAAAATGATAGTGATGACAAATGTTATGCAAAGTTCAGTTATATTCTCTCACTTTCATTCATCAAATATATATGAAGGATTATTACGTGATACTATGAAACCACGTGGAATGATGGAGCATAAGTAGGGATGTAATAAACAAGCTAATTAAATAGTTGCACAAATAATATTTGGTTGCAATTGTATTAAGTGCTATAAAGAGATAGTATGAAATGTTATGAGCTCTTATAATGGGGTTTTATCTAACCTGAGAGGGCAGGGAAAGATTATGAAGTTTGGAGGGCTAATAATGGGGTTTTATCTTGCTTGTAATGGTGTCTTATAATGGGATTTTACCTAACCTGAATGGTCAGAGAAAGACTAATATAGGAGGTTTGCTTTTTCATGAAAGATCTCAAGCAAAAGGAGAGACTACTATATGAAGAGAGGAGGGAAGACCATTTCAGTGAGAGGACAGAATGTGCAAAAGCCATGTGGTGGAGCTGGAACATTATTTGGTGCCAAAAGAAAATGAGAGCAGTCGGAAGAGGGAGAGTTTGGAAAGTGGCAGGGAATAGGTTGTGGAGGGCTCAAGAAAACATGTCAAAACTTTTGTCATTATTCCAAGAAAAAAATGGGAAGTCACAGCTAGGTTTTAAGTGGTAAGGTGCCAAGTTGGATTCGAATTTCAAAAATGCTATTTCAATTGAGGATTGAAAGAGACCAGAATGGGCACAGTAGGTCAGTTGCAAGGCAGTTGCAGTGATCTACAAACAGAAGATGGCAACTTGAATTAGATAAAGGAATTTTTAAGATATTGCACACAATTTCTAAAAGACCAAAGGTGATATTAATATGCCATATTTAAATGCCACTTTATTCATATTTTAACACATTTGTATGCTTATTTCTCAAGCCAAGTCACCTTAGCAGTAGAGAAAAATAAACATACAATCTTAATAGGAGGGTAGGGGATTGAGAGAAAGAGAAGAGGACAAAAGGGACTTTCAGTCCTAGAGAGACCCTCACTATTGCTTTTGAATATTTTATCTTAAACATTCATGCAAATTTTTAATTCCATACCATAACACATTTACAGTTATGTAAACAGTATACAGTAATATATTTGATTTTAATATAGAATTATTTTCTAGAATTATTTTATTTTCCTCCCCAAAATCTTTCAGTAAAGTTCTTGATATTGGAAGATGCATCATCTTTTCCTAAGAAGTCTGCATCTTTATGTTACCACCTTGAGACTCCTTGCTCTGCATTTTGAGAAAACAAGTCCTACCATATCTCATTTAACCCTTACAATCATCCGGCGACAATCATGCTGAGGACAGCCATTATCATTTTAGAAACGGGAAAGCTAAGAGTTAGAGTAACCATGAGATCCCCAAAGTTGCATTGCTAGATGTATAGAGCTAGAATTTTGCAACCATTATAAATACAGTAAAGTTTTTGATTGTCAGGTCTTAATGGCAAAGCCGAGACATATCACAATTAGTTAATTTACATCATTACCATGATGGGAAAATTGAAATTTGACAAAACTCAATTGACTTCAAATGCTAAGTCTATATAGACTCTAAAATATAAATAGGCATTGCCAAGAGAAATCTGAGAAAGCCTATATCAAAATGTAGTTATTATACAAAATCAAATGCATTTTTAATAGAAATCATATGTTATCATAGACAACATAAGAATTATCTGCTGCTACATCAAGGTAAAATGGAAATAATAGCATCATAACAAATAAAATAAAACAGCACATACTTGGAAATTATCAAGAACCTTGATAATTCTTGACATAGTTTTTTTGTATTTCATTCCTTCCACAAAATTTCAATTGGTATGAATGAGGAGTCATGAAAACCTTGTAAACCAAATGAAAATAAAACTTTAAATATAGTTTTACAAAATATCTACATGAGAGAAACTTTAAAATAATAGTAGTAGATGGAAACAAGTTTTAAAATCTAGGGCTAAAACTTTCTAACACTATCTTTGCATGCAAAGAAAAACTCAGTTATCTGAAACACAATTTTTTATGACTTACACATTTGCATAAAAATAATCAGCACTTTAAGGTCTGTGGATTTGCTGACTTTGCAAAGCAAAGAATTTGATTCTGAATAATTGGCAAAATGGTACATAGACATTTAGTTGTTGGCACTAGACATGAAAACCAAGGACAATTATTTTTTCTCTGATTTTTGCACATGACATCTTGGCAGGCTCTTCTTCCAACCAGAATAAAGTGAAGTAAAATTGAGGTTTTCATAACTCTGAAATGTATGTCATTGAAAAATTGAAGTAGAAACCATATTACAGTTAGTGAGTATATTTTTCAATTATATTTTATAACAAAGCACTAAGTAGAAACAATGTTAAGCTTGGCTCAAAAAGAAAAGAAAATATGAAAACAAAACAATAAATATAAACAAAAAGACAAGATAAGAAAATGGTTGCTACATTAAAACAAATCCTTATGTTTTATTGCCCAGAAAAAACTTTTTTTTCTAAAATCTGGTATTCTAGTTGTCTAACAGCCAAATTAACAATATTCAGTTTATGACATTTCTCAGAGGCAGAGAAAAGATGAGGGGAGAAAATGAAAAGCCATAGAAAAACTGAGGCATTTCACGTGCTGATAGAATTTATAGAAATTCCTCCATTTTCAGTATGAAATGATTACTCCATGTTCTTCCCTGGAAGTATTTACAGTTTTTTAAGAAGAGCAGTAGCAGGCAATTGCCACAGATAGAAACTCAGACATCAGGAAAAATGATAGTTTTAGTCTGAACACATTCTTAACACCACTTGAAATAAATATTGGAGGCCAAATATAATGAGGAGAGGCCTGATAGCAGATAAGAGCATGAACTTTAGAGCTGGTCTTGCAGAATTCAGATCTCAGCTTTGCCACTTAATAGCCACATGACCTTGAACAAATCAATCAATTTTCCAATGTCTGCATTTCTTCCTCTGCAGAATGAGAACAATAATAATAATATCTGCCTCCTTTAATTATTTTGAGGAATAAATGAGTAAAACGAAACCTTTCAGATAATGTCTAAAGTATTATAAGAAGTACAAAAGAGTTTGCTATTATGACATAGTAAATGAACAAAAACAATTATGAATAATGGTTATATACTTTTCAATTATTTTGTGCCAAGTACTGTGCTTATTGATATTTGGCATATCAATTTACTTACTGCCTAAATACCTCTGTGAAGTACGTATTAAATTACATGCATAGTACAGATGAAAAAAACACGGATGTTACTTTCTTTGTGGAGCCTTTAATGGTTCTCTAGGATGAGGTTTGCTGCCTTTCCTGTGATTTTCTATAATATACACTGTTGCCCCCGTGTTTTCAATTGTCATGCAGCACTGTAATTGCCTATTTAATTGTCTGTATTCCACAAACTACTGTAAATTCTGTGAAGACAGGGTCTCACATATCTTGAGCGGCTCACATAGTGTCTTCTGTTTGTACTGGATCACATATCTTGAGTTTGCTCACATATCTTGAGTGCTTGGCATAGTGCCTTTTGTTTTTAGTGGATCAATAAATATATATTTGTTAAATATTCTGTAAAATTATCTCGAACAAATTCTGTAGATCGATTGGCCTGAAACCCATTTTTAATCATCTTTTTCCATGTCCTCTTTACTATAGATAACTAAAAATTCCTGTCATATGCCCAGCCTCTCTTATAGTCAGAAACGACCATGTGACAATGATACGTGGATCAGCTACGTGAAAGAGGGATGATGGTATTGGAAGCTTTTGTTTTTCTTTTAAGAGTGAATAAAAATTACAAATTTCATTTTGATATGCACAGGAAACAGAAATACTGGGAATAAGAACATGGTTCCCTGGCAAGGCTCCACCCTCAAATCTGGAAAACCACAGCCTTAAATGAGAAGAGGCATACCTGTTTTTGCACCTAAAAGTTGCCTTTTGACTTGCCACGCCCTCCCATCCTGCACCCATATAAACCCCAAACCACCAGCTCCAAAAGGAGATGAACAGAAGAGTAGAAGAATGCAGAATGCACGGCAGAGAAGAGAAGGAGCATCTGAACGTTGAGAGGAGCTGGGCTGGAGACAATCAGAGAGGAGATTGGCCACTGGTCTGTGTGTGATTTCCTGGCCTTCAAGTCTGTGTGTGACTTATGTCTGGTCTCACACAGAGTCTCTGGTACTTGGTTATACAGCAGCCGGAGCAGCTGTGAATCTAAGTCAAGACATTAAGAACGACACAACAGGGAAATACAATGAACCTGGAAAGGCAAACCAACACCATTAACTGCTTATCTCCAGACTCATCATGAGATAAATAACTCCTACTTGCTTATGCCATTTAAAATCAGAGTGACTGTTAATTTCTGCTGCTCCCTAAAACATTCTTACTTTTTCTTTGATTCCTAAGTGAATTTGACCTGATTCAAAACAGGCATGTGTGCCAAACAGGGTGGCTGCCACCTGTAATCCCAGTACTTTGAGAAGCCAAGGTGGGAGGATTGTGTGAGATCAGGAGCTCAAAATCAGCCTGAACAACACGGCAAGACCCTATTTCTACAAGAATAGATAAGCAAATTAAGAACATAGGCATGAGAACTAAGTACCACCAAATTCTAGATCAATATGCTACCTGCTTGTCTGCACGAGGTAAACCAGCCAGATTTGGGGGTCTGTTAACAATTGACCTTTCTAGGAATATGATTAAATAAGATCTTGCCTGTAGATATTCTAGTATTTCAACATTTTAATAAGGAATGTACTTCTGTCATAAAAAGTCAGCAAAAACTTTCATAAACATATGAAAATATAAGTGAAAGAGATATAAGAAAATAATTGGACAAAAGTACAAGATAGATCAAAAGGAAATTAAAATTAGAATGCTGAAAATTATCAAATATGCCTAAATCCTATTAATTACTTCTAAAATAGTAATAATGGTGTTGCTATTGCATTGCAAGAATTTTTTTTATCACCCTATTTACCACCCAAAACAGTTGGGTATTTATTTCTTTTAGAGAGAGAAATTTCACTCAAAATTTCTTTTGGAGTGAGAAATCCAACCCCAAATTTTTTCTTGAAGGTCTTTTCTCTATAGCCCCCATCTAATACTAGTTTTCTGAGTCTGTGTTCCCAAGAAAAGAATTCCCAAAGTTTTGTGCAACACTGTATTGAGAGAGGCAGTACAATACCAGGGAATCAAAAGTGAGGGTAAAAAGAAATGAGACAGTGAAACAGGGCAAACATGTTTAAAGTTGGAGAGTACTAATCTGGTCTGGTTCATAGGAAATAAATGTGGCTGCCTAGTCTTATAGAATATCTTCAGGGAGGTTATATGATACTGTATCTCAAAGCTGCCAAGAGAGGAAGGAAAAGTAATTTATGAGTGTGCCCTTTCCAGTCTCTTGTCTTTCTTTGATCAAAGATCATTTCATGTGGTGTTTCCTACTTTGCTGCACTTTAATTGGCCTCTTTAGGTAGGGGAACCCAGCACTTTCACAAGTCCAGTTGGGTTACAATGGGTAACATTGAAAAGCTAGACTTGTTTCACATCACACCACAAAACTGCAAGAGAAATCATGCTGAAGCCCCTCTCTCACTCCTGGGGTGGTAAGACAATCTAAAATCTTAGAAGAGGAAGCAAATGCAGAGGTGATGGGAGCACAGAGTTAACCCCACAGGAAGAGTGAAAGCCATGACTGCGGTTTCTCTGAGAAGTAAGATAAACGGCTAGCTCCTTGGCCCAGGGTTTAGGTGGAGCTAAGCAGATCAGGAACATAAACTGGCCTGAATACAATTTGTCTTTCAGTTATTTATTTGTGTGCGAGCGTATACTTTGCCTTTTTGATAATTGTGCTGCATCATTACACTAACAGATTTATTTGCTTGAGCATGAACAGAATCATATTCTATGTATACGCTGTCATCTTTCTTACTATTTACGTATATGACATTGCAAGTATTTGTAGAGTAATCATGAAATTGTTCCAGCATTCCTCTTTTGGTTGCATATTACGGTGATACTTTTGCTCCTCTGAGGTTAGAACTGTAAGCAAAAGCGACATGTGTCAAACCTAGAGGGAAATCAAAAGGTCTACACATGAGTAGTATATCTTTCCTACTATTTGACTTATCATCAAAGTATGTCTAAGATGAAGCCTGAGATGCTGAATTATAGTAAACAGGGCTTCCTGCTAACACATGTGGATAGATGGCCTAGAAAAAACAAACTTTTATGGTGGTAAGCCACAAAGAATTTGTGTCTGCGTACTACTGAAACATAACCTAATCAGTTGAAGTCCCTCAACATAGATGGTTAGGAAGATTTAAATGAAGGGAGGATTCACAAGGTTGTGGTCCTCAGAGGTTAGAAAAACTGACCAGGAATGATGAATTATCCTGAGATTTTATCACTGCAAAGATGCTATGACCACTAGATCTGAATAGGCAAGAAGAGTGAGAGTTAATTTACTAGAACCTAGGTAGTATGGTGGTATGGAGAGGCCTGATGAGAGCTTTAGGCTTCCATAGAGAAATGTAGCCAAAGTTTAGGGGTCTAAAGGTGGTGAATCCAAAAGAACCTTGACCCTACTTTCCTTTTACCCTACAATCTCCTTCCAGTGAATCCTGCTGATGACTACTCTTGGAAGCTGGAAAACAAAAGAAATCCATTGATGCAGATAATGACATAAAGACTCTCACTTCTACCCTAAGACACAGAGTAGTAAAAGAAGCATTAAAAGTATAGATCTAGAAGGGCAAATGGAAATATCCTCAACATAACCTATTTTGATTGATACAGAAATTGATACTAGATGTTACTATGGTAACAGAGCTGAAATACATGAAACTGATTCAAAGGCTAGGTGACAAGTGGGAAGATAATTGGTAGCATAGCCTGAAAGGATAACCCATGTTATGCAGTTTCAAACTTTGGGTAATAGTCTCACCTTT
Source organism: Cheracebus regulus (assembly GCA_963574635.1). Classification (NCBI taxonomy): domain Eukaryota; kingdom Metazoa; phylum Chordata; class Mammalia; order Primates; family Pitheciidae; genus Cheracebus; species Cheracebus regulus. The sequence goes on along the minus strand of CAUYQU010011542.1, from coordinate 17,326 downwards.
GTTTGGAAGACAACTCACATAGTCCTATGAGAAGTGATGTGGAGGAAAAGAATATTAACGGTACATGGCAGTTGTTATTGACTATATTTGGCAAGTATCAGAGGACAAAAAATTGGAAAAACAGATTTTAAAGAAAATAAGAAGAGTTTACAAATTCAGGGATATGCTGGGTTGCAAGCAGAACTGCTTCTCAACTCCAAGCAGTAAAATATTAAATGAAGAAATGCTTTGCCTTGAAGAAGCCAATTAAATCTCAGACTCTTGGCAAGCATCAAACCAAGGGTATGGCCATGGAACTCATTATTAAAACCTCTGAATGATTTGTGACTGCACATGGAAATTATCTTTTCAGTTCCTCAAAATCTCTCCAGGAAAATATATTAAATGTTTGCATTTCCTACAAAAACCTGACAGGATCATGATACCTGCAATTAAGTCAAGAGAGACATTCATGAGGCTTTACTCAATAAAATATGAGCAGATGAGACCCATTAGTTCTTGGCAAAGCTCTTGGAGCCAACCCATGAGTTGCCAGGTTCTCTTTCCTCTGCCATGGCGATCTGAGAAACAGGTGTCAAGATGAAGTCACCAAAGGCCGATGTTCCCAGTGACTATAGTGAGGAGAGAGCTCCCTGCTTGTCTTTTAGACAGGACACAGGAAGCCAAGAAAACATTTACTTATATTAAGCTACTGAGTTTTATGTTTATTTATTATTACCTAACATCTTGAATAATACAAGTTCATAATCAACTTTTGGAATTGAAAATGATATTCAATATAGCAATACCTATAAAAATACAAACTGAACAAATGAAACCATTAACAGGAAAATAATATACAAGTAGGAGAGGCATGAACAACTGCAGCCAAGATGAAGTAACTGACATAATCCTTCAGCCTTTATTACAGCCTTGTGGAGTATAAGAGTTCCAACAGAAGAGAATTATTATAAAGATTATGAAGAATTTTTCACTTCAATTTCATAAATTGTATATGAATTTTTTTATCTAAAGCTACTAATCAAGCCATAAAATATTAAATAATTTTCAGAGACTGTTTTAATCAGTTCAAAAACATAATACAGACCTCAGCAAAGAGAATAAGATTTTATGAGGGATATGAAGGTTCTGGCTTGTCTATATATCACTTCTGATAATTCAGGAAAAATCCTATGGCATAATAAAAATATATTTAGTCATTGTTTCATGTTCCTGGCACAGAACTCCTAAAACTCTTGGAATTTCCTAATTAATAATAGCGTATTTTGTTATTCCTAAGGAACTCCTTTAAAGCATGCCTGAATTTATGCCAATGAATTGACTCATAGCAGGCCCTAAGAATTCTTCAGGATAGGATGTGATCATCAGAGGAACAGACCACATGATCAGAGGGTTGAAACTTTCAGCTCCACCTTCCCCCATCCCCTGCCCCTTGCCAACCTCTGGTGAAAGGCACTGGAGATTGAGTTAATTGGCCACGGCCAGTGCCTTAATCAATTACACTTCTGTAATGAAACCTCTGAATTAAAACCTCTGAATGATGAGATTTCAATGGCAGGGGGTTGGTTATGGGTTAGTGAAAACACTGAGGTCCTGAGAGGGTAGTATACCTGGAGAGGGCATGGAATGCCATTATTCTCCTCTTACTGTGTCCTGTAAACATCTTCCATTTGGCCTTTCTTGAATTGTGTCCTATTGAAACTGTAATAATAAGTATTGCCCTTTCCTGAGTTCTTTGTGTCATTCTAGCAAACTATTGAGTCTGAGGGAAAGACTGGGAAACCCTCCTCAAATTGTTAGCCAGCTGGAAAGAAGTGCTGGTAGCCTGAGAACCTCATTAGACGCTGGCATCTGAAGTGAGGCAATCTTGTGGAAGTGAGCCTCTTAACCTGTTGGGGTCTGCACTAACTCCAGGTAGCGTCACAATTGAATTGAATTATTGGACATCCCAGTAGTTGTCAGAAAATTGTTAGATAAAGGTATAGCTTCAGATCCAGAAAATGGCAAAAGAAAATTGAATCTATCTTCTGTGAAACAAAGTGCATTGGGAAGTCTCTGGAGTAAACTCCAAACAGGGACAAAGCAATGGTCAGGAAACACAGCATGTGTTTGGTGGAAAGGACATAAAAATCATACACTGATTGGAATATAGAGAAGCATCCTTCTTCAGAGGCACAACAGTTTATGTGAAACAGATCAAATTTCCACATATCAAAGAAGCTAGAAAAGAAGTTCCAGAAGTAGGCCAGGCACAGTGGCTCATGCCTACAATCCCAGCAGTTTGGGAGGCCCAGGCGGGCAGATCACTTGAGGTCAAAAGGTTGAGACCAGCCTGCTCAACATTGTGAAACCCCATCTCTACTAAAAATACAAAAATTAGCTGGGCATGGTGGCAGGTGACTGTAGTCCCAGCTACTCGGGAGGCTTAGGCAGGAGAATTGCTTGAACCCGGAAGGTGGAAGCTGCAGTTAGCCGAGATTGTGCCACTGCACTCCAGCCTTGGCAACAGAGTGAGACTCCGTCTTGGAAAGGGGAAGGGAGGGGAGGGGAGGGGAATCAGAGATAGCAACAAGTGCATTTGCTTGTTTTCTTATAATGGATACTCTTGTCTCAGTTTGCTTGAATTCTTTTAACCCTACAAGTGTTTCACTGGTTTTGAGGAGTTTTTGTTTTCTGGCTCTTTCTTATAAATTTGACTGTTCTCATAATTATTTACCCCATGATTTCTCTTTGCTTAAGTTTCAGAGTATTAGTTTTGTCCTCCTCCATAGGTTGTTCTCAGTTTCTGCCTTTTCCAGTTGAGCATCTGCTTGTTTCTACATTCATACCCTTTAGTCTTGCAAACTAGCCATGCCCAGAGATCTCTGCATTCCAGTCTGTTACTTGGGGAATAACAACAAATGGTCCAAGGAACAATAGCCTCAGCATGAAGCAAGTTCAGGAAAGCTACAGGCAATATGGGGTGTCAAAATATTTAATATGTCAAGCACAGCATATCACTAAGTAATTCTACTTAGATTATTGATTAGAAAACACAATTCATCTGTCTGTATTTAGAAAACCTCCACTCCAACTCTCCAGGAATTGGGGATTGCACAAAGTATAATTCAGCCCCAGAAAAGGAATGAGGGATAGAATTAGTTAGGACTCATATTTAAATACTAAATGAGAACTTGTGTATCTATCAGACATCATTCAGTACCACTAATAAGAATCCATAAGCCCCATAAGACACTATGAACTGCAGCTACCAGGCTAACTCCTTTGGTTACTATATTTTATAAGAAAGGAAGTAAATCCCATTTTCATTTCAAAGTCACAGGAAACTCTACTAAATTGTCTAAAGAAAAAAAGTCCAGAAAAAGATCTAGTCAACTGTAGATTGAGATAGAGAGTTAATGGGTATTTAGACCAGGTCTGTTGTCACTTATTGACACTGCTTTCCTCCATTTTGACTTAATCACAAACTCTTCTTAGTAGTCAGATGGCTACCAAAAATGTCATAGTTTCTTCTTCCATGATCAAATAGAGCATAAAAGAGTCTTCCATCCCTAAACTCCAACTAACATCACAGCATCCTCAAAAGTTACATTCCCATCTCTGAATTAATCAGTATAGCCCAGAGAAAATGGTGAGTTTAGATATGCTGGGACATTTGGCAGACAAAAGATAGAGGCACTTGTCCCGTTTTCTGACCCTCACAGATCTCCTAAGTCTTTGAGCATCACTAAGAAGGCAAGAGAGACAAAGCAATAATGAAAACAATTTTTCCTCCAGCACTAGATAGGCTATACAATGAAATTTATAAAAATTCTGCCATTGCATATGCCTATGTAAGCATTCTAGACTACTGAAAAGAGTCTGAGGAGTAGACCAACTTTTGAGTAATAAGGCTGAAAAAATAAAGATCAGAACTTGGAAGCTCAACGGTCCTTCATGCCCAAAATAGTCAAAAGAGTTTCGGATTCTATCTTGCTTAGATCCATGCTGGAGAGCCCAAAATCTGACCCAAGTCCATCTCATGTATAATGTGCATAATGCATTGCATGATAGGATTGTTAAGAGATAGTGCACAGAGTAGACAGAGCTGAACAAATTTCTCATCTTTCACTCTCAGTCTCCCTAAACTTATACAACTTGGGACAGTCCCTCCCTGCATTTACTGTTACAGGGTTAAAATAAAATTGATAAGTTGTTACCCAGATGTCTCTGTGAGTCAGGTTAACAAGTTCTTGAAGTAATTTTAGAGTTAATTTTCCCTCTTCATCTGACAGAGATACATACCTACAGAGATCAGACCTATTAATATACAATGTTGAGGAAAGAAGAAATAACTATCTATTAAGTCCTTATCATATGTAAGGCTTTTATTTTTATTACCCACTTTATAATAAATTATCTCTTCTAATTCTTCCAATAGCATGAAAAAAAAATACTACATCTTTTTTTTTTCCAGGAGACGAAAACTCATGCTTAGAAAACTCGAGTAATTTGCCTAAATTTACACAGCAAATTTGCTGTGCAAAATTGCTTTCTCCCTTCCTTCTGTTTTTTTTATATTTATTTTATCATGTATTATGCTTTTAGGATTTAAAAGATAAAAACCTAAAACATTTCAGATATATTTGAAATTATCTTTGGAATCCTTCTCAGTCTCATCTCCTGTTCTATCTTCACAGTAGCAACTATTATAGTGCATTTGTTGGACAATTTTCCAATGAACTTTTACTAAATATAAGTTTCCATATATAATGTATAGTGTTTTCAGTTTTAATAAACAAATTTTATGAATGGTATAAAAATTAATTGCCATTCTATAAGTTGTTTTGGTCATTCGAGACGGTGATTTGAGAATTTAAATATGTTGATATATGTATATTTGGCTTATTCTGTTTTAACTGCTGTATAGTATATCAAATATAAATATATACTATTGTTTGTTATCCATTCCCTAATGATGAGCATTTAGATTGCTGTGAAAATAATGTTGTAATTATCACAGATATGTTGGATGGTTGCAGCATTCTATCTATAATGCTATAATTATAACAGATGTTTTATAATTGCAGCATTCTATCTATCTATCATCTATCATCTATCATCTATCTATCTATCTTAGTCTATCTATAGGCTTCTCATTATGCAGATTGTACTAGTTTCTATTTCTGCTGTAACAAATCACCAAAATTTAGTGGCTTTTCACCTTTCAATTTTGTTTACTTCCTTTCTGATTTGGTTATTTCATTTCTTCTGTTAGCTTTTGGGTTAGAATGCTCTTGTTTTCTGGTTTCTACAGGTGTGATGTTAGGATGCTAATTTGAGGTCTTTCGAATTTCTTGATGTAGGAATTTAGTGATATAAACTTTCTTTGCACTGTTTTAGATGTGCTCCAAAGATCCTTGTATGTTCTATTTCTGTTCTTATTGATTCCAGTACTGGCAACCGGATGCAGTGCTGGCAGCTTCCCTCCCCTTAGCCCCAGTGTTTGCATCATCTCTCCAATCGCTCTCAGTGCATTCTCTTAGATCTGTTTGGAGTATGCTCAACTACTAGATATTTTGATCTCTTTCAATGGGAGAAGCTCTTCCTGACTGTGTCTACTTGGCCATCTTTAAAATTCCTCCTGTTTTGCTTATTGAGACCCCAAATGATTAGAAAAATTGTTACCAAGACTTTAGTGAAAGTTGGCCATTAAAATGTAGAAGTAAAATCTGGCCATCACTGAATTTAATGTAATATTTAACACAATACCAAATGTCTTGGTATCAGTAATGCTTAGTAGAATAATAAATGGCTGCCCTACAGAATCCACAGAATGACTAGCTAACTGAATAGAACAAGAGAAGTGCGGCAGAGCCCAGGCCTGGCCACAGTAACAGTGTGGCTGTCACAGCTTTTGTATTCACCATCAGACACTCTTCAAATGCCACTCATATCTAGAAATAGCCCATTTAGCCGCTAAAAGTTCCTGATTGTCCTCGCACCTTTGTACTATCATCTCAGACGGCAAATCCTAAACAGAATTATCCAATTATTTACACTGAGGCCACAAGTCCACATTATAGCTATCTCTGGAGTGGAAGAGAACATACTTATTCTATAGTACTTTTGTTGTGGGAGGTAAAATAATACCTTTTACCTATCTTGGAATTTTCTCCAAATAAAAAGAATTATTTTTGGCCAAAAAATACAAATGGCTGCTATAGTCTAGCTGACATTTTTTGTGTGTGTGTGATCAGTTTAGTAATGGTACTTTTCATGTTGATGTCAACCCATATACTATATGAATTTAGGAAGACACATGTGTAAGATCACAACCTCCCTAGGACAGCATTCTGAGGATTATTTATTCTATGACAGCCTCATTGGTTAGCCTATGCCCTGCAGAAAATGCAAGTTATGTTCTCTACCCACAGTTAGCTTCAGGAAAAGAAACATTCCATAAGCCAATTATCTATGTCTTTTCAGGATCTTTGGTTGTTGTCAGTCTTGAAAGCAGTGGCTCAGCTAACATTCAAACTGTCTGACAAGCAGCGAGCTGCACAGCAAATGTTATTCCTTTCTCTTTTATTTTCTGCCAATTATAAAAGTAATATTTATCATATAAATTTGCAAAAAAATAGAATTTTTTGAAGAAAAGAAAAAAACAACTGAAATCCAATGGCATGTACCACGCCACTTTACTATATCTCCCAATGTGTTTTTACTTTTTGTGTTTATTTTTAAATAGGGTTATATCACAGACATTTTATAATGTGTGTGTGCACGCTTAGCATAAAATATATTTTAAATAGTATTCTTCGTTCTTTGTATTCTTTGAGGACAGTTTTTTTCACTCTTCTATTTCTATCTATTTCATAGATGTATGTCATCCTTTCAGCTTTACTGTTGAACATTTAGATTCTTACCACCATTTCACTAATTCTAACTGACATGTTTTAAGTTACTTGCCCAGCCCACAATGATTTGCTCTTGTTTGAGAATGTTCTTCCCTCACTCCTGATTGTTTAATGTATGTCTAATGCAGTGTCCTGTCTCTGTCAAATTGTAAATTGTATATGCTCATATTTTTTTAATCAATTCATAGGAAGTTGCAGTGGGACCATGTAAATATGTCTTATTTCATGGCCCTGTGTACTGGCCATAACTTGAACCAGGGAAGGGCACTTAGTTCAAGCTGAGCTAATGAGACTCCCTTCCCTAGGAATAAAATGAAGCCAAGTAAATGTAATCTCAGACATTGCTGGTTTCTTTAACAGCTACGTAAAAATAATGTACATTATTATTAGACTGTCTTCCTCTTGTTAGACTATATAGCAGACAAAGCTAGGCTGCAGAAAACCATGAAGTGGAAGTGCTGAAATAAAAAGGTAAAAAGAGATAAAGAAAGTGCTAACAATGAGTTCCCTGATTATTTTTAAAACAGTTTTCCTTATGCTTATTAAAAAATAAAAATATATTCTTCATTATCAATTGGTCTTAATCCTTAATGTACCTCCAAATCACCAAACATGTTTGTTAAAAATTCAGATGCTCTGTTCAACCCTGAAAATTTTTCACCCAGTGCATATTGAGTAGGCCCAGAAATTTGCATATTTATTAAGCATTTCAGTTAAATGTAGTGCAGGTGGCATGAGAACCACTGCCTGCAAAGCACTGCATTGACTGTTTCATGTTCCTTCTTTAGTGCTTCCTCTGAACTCCTTTCCTCCAGGCTTCTTGCCCAACTCATCATCATCTAACTCTTCCCAAAATACAAATCTCCCTTTTAAGCATTATAGACACTTGCTCATATAATATTATGTGAAGCAAGTACAAAATTATCTCTCTGATTCTCGCCTAACTAGTCATCTATCAACCATGTGTCTAAATTTCCAAAAAAGAAAGACACATTACAATAGATTTTATTTAAATTGGAGCTACTCATTTAAGTGAAGGTCCATGCATTTCAGTAACTTTTGTCCTCCAAGAAGAAAAAATAAAATAAATTTTACTTTTTGCCACCCTCTTTAGATATTTCTCCTGAAGCCAAAAGGAAACCTACTGTGGAATTACCTATAGAGAGTCACCTATTTAAACTCCTCATTATAAGAGACAAATTCACAAAATAAATACATACTAAATACTTGGCACTGCAATTTATAAAGCTTTTATGAATTTGTACTTACTATCAGAAGATAACTTTGTCACCATCAGTAAGCATTAATTGCCTAGTGTCATTTGGATATGATGTTAAGACAACAGGAATTAACCCAAGTATCTACCTATAAAGCAGAATATTTTTATTTTATTAGCAAGTAAATCTTAGTAATGGAATACATTTAGTCTTCTAAACATGCCAGCCTATTTAGTTCTATTTATAAGATTGCAATGAGAGTTAATGAGGAAGCATAATTATCTGATGCATATTTATATTCTCTTCCTTTCATTTTTATTTTTAGCTCCTTTATGTCTTATTTTTTAAGATGGATGCCATTCTGCTTAACTCTTCTATTTTATTATAAACCAAATATGCCATAAATAAGCATGTTATACAAGAAGAATTGTTTATTCTTCTCTCTGAACCATTCAGCTTCCTTCTGTGACAGGCAGCAGAGTCAAGCCAAATGAATGTTGAAAGGCACTATGTATTCATCAGACAAACACACATTAAGGCTGGATATTATAAACTAGAAACTGTATTAACATTTGGTCATTAAATCTGCTTAATTAAATTTAATTGTGTTTTCCCTATTATAGCAATTGCACAATAACCACATTGTCTTTCCTGTCCTGGAAAAGAAAACATTATCCCAGGAAAGTCAACAATTTAGACTTTCAAAGTCAGATGTATCTTTGAGAAGAATTAGATTATCATAAAGGAAAGAAATCAGGAAGATTATCATGTTACTTTGATGGTGTCAGGGAAATTGTCAACATAAAGTATTAAAGTGCTTGTATAGGCCACTATTAGTTAATTAATTAATTAATTATAATGGAAGTGCTTCTATCTGTCCAGTTGGTATGATTTTTCTATAGGGTGAATGACACACTCAGGAGCAGCCAAGTCAAAGCAGTAAAACAAGAAATATAGATTTGATGATCAGGCCACAGTAACCCACATTTATAATAGTTAAGTCCTTGCATTTTTTAAGGTTCCAATGGACATTGTTCACTGCAGAAATGGAAGCAAAAACAACATAGACATGCAATATAATACAAAATGCATAACAATAAATAGCATTTTATAATTTTTAAAAAGGGAGAAAACTATATTCCTACTGTGGATTTAAGGTGGTGTTTTGAAGGAAAGACATATTAGCTGGTCTAGAAACAAACTTAGAACAGAAATGTGCTTAAAGGATAACAGATCTTGGCAGCTCTATCCTTAACCAGTGTTCCCTGGTCTATGCAGGCAAAAGTGAAGTGCTAAATGTTCAGTCAAGATGAAGGTTTCATCTAGCTTACTGATGAAGGTCACGAGAGCACGGCTATGCTGAGACTGTGTGCTCGTGATAACCATGAGTATGAAAACTCTTGCCATTAGCACGAGGAACTGTTTCTTCCATAGAATATCTGCTACTACTCTTGTTCTCTTAAAAAAATAAAAAAATAAATTGTAATTACTTTATTGCTCTGAGTAAGACAGAAGACACAAACATATCAGTATGTATTTCCCTACCATTCAGTTTGGGTTTTTTTGTACCAGAAATGTATCAATTTGTCTGCGATACAAATGATGCTGTTTCTCTGACAGGACAGGTTATAAATGAAATGTAGCGGCTGTTCACAATGTGCACCAGTTGCTTACAGTTCCATTTGTGAAAAAAAAGTGCATGCCTTCTCTCTGTGACAGCTCCACTGATTTATTCATGAAGCGCTTTCGTTTGAGAGTAAAAAGTCACCGACACACCCACCAGGATTTTAGGAGCTCCTTTTGTTGTATGTCAACCATTTCAGTGTAAGATGTAACTTGGCATAGTGAGTCTTAGCCTGAGGGGGAACATAACTTGCCAAATATAGAGAAAGATAAATTTGGCTGCTCCAGTATTACCTCAGAGAGATTAATATGTAACATTTCTCTTGCTCATTTAGATGTTTTATTATCAGCTTCCAGCTTACCTGTACATTTCAGAATGGACCTATCTCTAAAATTAATAAAGTATTTTAATGTAGATATATTTCATACTTTTCTTTCTATTTCTAAGAAAAAAGTATTGTGACCCTTTGAAAATGAATATAATGCCATTGATTCTACAAATAATTTCTAGGAAATGTATTTACAAATAATTTCTTTCTATTAGTAGACATTAGGAATAGTATGTAGGATATGAGACTTAAGATGTCCTGTCTAAAGACACTGAAATCTACTTAAATGTATAGACCATGGTTTCTTAACCTTGGCATTACTGGCATTTTGAGTCAAAAAATCATTTTCTATCTGAGTCTGTCTGGACATTGCACAATGATTAGCAGCATCTCTGGCCTCTACCTTTGTGAAAACAACAAAAAAAAATTCAAATATTTTGAATTGCCAAATATTCCTTGTTTGAGAACAAGCACCATTACATTCGTAATCAATAGCTTTGTAACAAATTACTCTCAAAATTAGCTATTTAAAACAGGAAACATTATCTCATAATTTCTGTGAATCGGGAATTTGGGCATGCCATAGGTAGATCCTCTGTTGAGGAGTATCTCAAAAGACTGCTGTCAAGTTGCCTGCCAGGGCTGGGGTCTCATCTGAAGACTCTATTGGAGAAGGATCCACTTCTGAGCTTATCTCATTATTAGAAGCTTTCAGCTCCCATAGAGCTGTTCCTGGAGAGACTGATGGCCTGAGTTGCTGACTTGCTTTTGGCTGGAGGCACCCCTAATTTCTTTATATGTGGACCTCTCCCACATAAAAGCTTTATTCATCATATTGTACAAACTAAGAAGGCAATACTGAGAATCTACTAGCAAGATAGAAGTGATGATCTTTTGTAATTTAATCATAGAAGTGGCAATCCTTCATTGTTCTTGTATTCAATTGGTAAGAAGTAAGTTACTCAAGGGGAGGCTCTAACATAAAGCCATGAATACTGAGAAGTGGAAAATATTTGGGGCCATCTTAGAATCTGCCTAACACAATCAAAACAACACCTGACAATTCTCAAACTATGTCAATATTAATGCAGTCTTCTACATTTTGGGACAATCACAACTGCCGCCCATACCCACCCCCTGCTAAATAACCAGTATTGTATACACTGTGCAATTAGGACATAAAGACAGTGTGAATAACTAATCACTAAGTAAAAGAAGTCTCAAATCTAAAAGATACATCTATATAATTGGGAGAGGAGGTAATTCTGCAGGGTGATGAAAAATGCTGGTTTTTAAACAGGCTCATATCTTACTTTCATCTATAGTAAAATTAGGACAGAAAAATTTAGCAAAGCCAAAATAGATGTTTTATAAAGAATTAGTATTCTAAATCATCAAGCTCCCACTCCCCTTTTCCCTTCGGTTACCAGGACATTAGCCAGAGTAGTTTGACCTAGATAGCACGGAAATACACTATTGTTTTGGTTTGTTCTCTTTTGCTACATTTGTCAAATTCAAACTTCTTTCCACCACAACTTATAAAAGGTGCTTAGAAGCACATTTTATATTATAACCCAGAACATTCATATACCTACCAACTCCTCACCACTCCCCCCAACTCACAGAGAACTAAATATTTCACAAACAATTACTCACCTCCTGAACTATTCTGCTTCTATCATATTCTAGTCTATTCTTCTATTTTATCTTATTATATTCTATTTCATTTTAAAAAGTATGGGCAAGATTTACTAAGTTATTTTGAATTCAATTTAGATTTCATGTCCCACTATTTTATACCGACTGTTTAGACACTACTCACTCCAAATTGACAGTCAGACATTGCTCAAGTTCTCACAAGTAATGATATCCACAAGGCTGAATTGGAGTCTAGAGAGCCATCTAAGCCAGAAGTTTTAAAAGCATAAGCCAGAGAAAAGCTTTTTATTTTATTCCATCTTCATTTATTATATATCATGATGTAATAATATTAATGATAAGCTTCCCCGTATGTGATGTCAACATGGATTTCTCATCCGTTTCTTTCTTCTTTTGGCCACTGAAGATGCAACTGTGTTTAAGTTCATTTAATTTCTGCCTTTTTATGATATGTATAAATAATAAATACACCTCCCAGGTACAAAATTGAGCACGTCCTTTCGTAATAATATGTTACTCATTTTCCTATAGAACTTCCTGCAGAATCCAAACTATATTCTGACAGCATTTTTTAAATAAGACATCCAACAAATAAGAAAAAAGTTTACTTTTGTTCGATTAATGTTGGTGCAAAAGATAACATAATACAGAGATAAGAAAAGGATAAAAGTCCATTGGGTCAAATTCATTGACATATCGGGGTCATATTTTTAAAAAAGAACTAAACTAATAGTGAGTTTAGCATTGACAGCCCATCAATCACTGGGTATCCCAGGTGAACAGCTGCATCTGTTAACATATTTAAGTTTAGAAAAACCATCTATGGACCTGGAGGTTAATGATGCTAACTGGCCCACTAAGGATATATACCTGAGACCCTGGCATAAGTAGCACCTTGAATTCTAACTGGAGCTCTACAGAGAGAAAGTGAAGCAGTTCAGCAATTTTGTGGTCTGAATGATGTCAAAGATTAGAATTATTGTTATTACTTTGAGACAAGGTCTCACTGTTGCCCAGACTGGAGTGCAGTGGCACGATCTTGGCTCAGTGCAACCTCTGCCTCCCAGGCTCAAGCGATTCTCCGGCCTCAGCCTCCCATGTAGCTGAGATCACAGGCATGTGTCACTACCGCCCTGCTAATTTCTGTATTTTTAGTGAAGACAGGGTTTACAACGTGGGCCCGGCTGGTCTCAAATTCCTGACTTCAAATGATCCACCTGCCTCAGGCTCCCAAAGTGCTAGGGTTACAAGCCTGAGCCACCATGCCCGGCCAGAATTATTTCTTAATTTTGAAGATTTTTATACAACTGCTTAAGTGTAAAGTAAAATTGCATATTTCTGGAAGGCTGGTGCAAAAGAAAGAACAAAGTAAAGTATATGTTACATTGTTTTAAAACTCTTAGAAATTTGAAAAAACAAAATTTAGCTTTTCAGATTTTAAGGTTTTGAGTATCAGTGCACAGTGTCTACTCTGAAGGCAGTTTGAAGGCGATGTGTTACAGTATAAATATTATGGCTTTAAAAAACTCAAGTCTATCCCAGGTTTTCATTTGTGGTGTCTTAACCACCCCTGTCTGCACTAGGTGGAGGTGGGGGTTGATCTGCAAACTCTATTTCCCAGAGTATTTTTTTAGATGGCCAACTCTGAGCATGATCAATAAGAGGCACTACTGTGAGATGAGAGAGAAATCAGGAGAGGAACAGGCATATTCATCTCTCTCTTTCTCTTACTCTCTCATTCTCAGTCTAGTTTTCCTTATTCTGACATTGCTTCTAGAGCATTGGTTACCAAAGTCTGGGCCTTTGTCTGTGCTCTGAGATTCTTCTCCTTAACACTTCTTCACTTGTGTTCTCCCAGCACTTCAGGTAGGAACTGCTTCTGAGAGTTTCTAATTTCTGAGTTAACACACAACTTTTGCTTTCTCTATTTTCAAAAATCCATGCAACACGCCAATCCCTTGTGTTAACTGTTTTCTATTTGAAATGCTTGTGAGTTTTCTTGTTCCGATTATAAGCTTCCTGATAGAAACTTAGATTTAATATTACCTTTGGCCACTAACTAAATGGATAATTTTGGGTATATTATTTAAATATTTTGAGCTTTATATTTGTTTTTGATAAGACAAAAAATATGATAATAGTATATTATTATGCATATACTAATACATAAGGTGCATAATAAGCATTCAACAATTATTATAATAATCCTTATAATTTCATATTATTTTAAAATATCTAGTAGATTGCTATTTCATATAAAACAGTAAAGTTAACCGAGTGTGTTGTGTGTTACTTGATGTGAAGCAACACAGAAGTAGCTCAGATGATTAAATACTGGTTTGGAAATTATCACCCTCACTTTAAAATTTTACTTGATGACTGCATTTCATGCTGGCATCTTATATCTATAAAGATCGTGTTGTATAGTAGCTAAAAATATTCTGTAAGAGGTCTCCAAAGATCTACTTGATGGGATGGATCAGCATGAAATCTGCATGTGAATTGAATTGTGTGTGCCTGAACAGGTCTTTGTGTATAGCATATGGGATATATTTACTTTCCAAAAAAAAAAAACTACATAACAAGTTTATATACCACATTTGTGTTTTTAAGACTTTTTGGCAATAACTAAAGACTTGTAGAAAGTTGCAAAAATAGTACAAGGAGATCTGGCATACATTTCACCAATTCTCCAAATGGTTACATTTTGCATAATGATGACATAATACCAAGATGTTGATTAATAAATACACATATACAGGTTGATTGCAGAAATTAGACCCAGTGTCTGATGGATCAATAGGGTGATTATAGTTTATAAAAATCTACTGTATATTCAAAATAGTTAGAAGAAATATCTCTAATGTTTCTAGCATAAACACAAATGTTTGAGGGATGGATATCCCAATTACATTGATTTGATCTCAACAAATTCATGAACCTGTTATAATTATATATGTCCAGAAATGCATACATCTATTCTGTATCAATTTTTCTAACTAAGGAAATTAACATTGGTACAATGTATATGCATAGTTTCATTTATTTAATCACATTTTAACTGTTTAATTACAAAATTAACTGTTTCCTCGTCACAAAACACCTTACCTTCCTTTAAGCCCCTTTATCCTTTTCAGTTTATGACAGAATTGTTTTAAATATGAACTCTGTATATATTGAGAATGACATCGAACAAATTTTATAATTTTGCTTCAACCATCAAATGCAATCTAGAAACTCATAAGAAGAAAAGTGTATTGTATTTGTCTATGTTTTTCAGGTATCTTCTTTTCTTTTTCATCTTCCAAGATTATTTTTATCATGTTCATTTTGTTTCAAAATTTTTTTAGCCATTGAATTAACAAAAATTATGAATATATCATAGGTATATATATTTATGATACACATTATTTTGATAAAGGCATATAATGAATCATAATCACACCAGGATAAATGACATATCTACCATTTCAAGCATTTATCATTTCTTTATGTTACAAACATTCCAATTATACTCTTCTAGTTATTTTTAAATGTACAATAAATTATAGTTGACTGTAGTTACCCTGTTATGCTATCAAATGCTAGATCTCATTCCTTCTATCTAGTGTAGCCATGTTTAAGAGAAAATATACTGATGCCAAATTCTCATAATTTTCCTTCACTTGAGAATATCTTACTTTCTCTTTCATCCTTAAAGGATATTTTACTGGATATAGAAGTCTTGGTTATTCAAATTGTTTTACTCCTTTATATAAGGTGTTATTTGTCTTTGACTTACTTCATGTTTTAGTTTTTGTATTTTTTTTCTTTCTTTTTGAGACTGAGTCTCACTCTATTGCCCAGGCTGGAGTGCAGTGGCATGATCTGGGCTCACTGAAACCTCTGCCTCCCAGGTTCAAGTGATTCTTGTGCCTCAGCCTCTTGAGTAGCTGGGATTACATGTATGCGTCACCATGTCTAGCTATTTTTTTATATTTTTAGCAGAGCTGGATTTTCACCATGTTGGCCAGGCTGATCTCAAACTCCTGACCTCAAATGATCCACCTGCCTCGGCCTCCCAAAATGCTGGAATTACAGGCATGAGTCATTGCACCTGGCCTTTTGTCTTTATTTTTCAGATATTTAATTATGATGTATTTTGACTTGGCTTTCTTTGTTTTATACTGTTTAGAGTTCCTCTTGAATCTGTAGGTTAATGTCTTTTGCCAAATGTGGGGAAGTTCCAATCATATTTCTCTGAATAATTTTTCATCAACACTGTTTTTATGCTCTCATTCTGGAAATCCAGTGATACAAACATCAGATCTTTTCTTATAGTTCTACAGATTCCTGAGGCTTTTTTTTTTTTTCATTTTGTTTTTCCTCCTATTTCTTTTTCTTGTTCATATTGAGTAATTTCTACTGCTACACCTTCATGTTTATGGATTCCACTGATTCCTTCCTTTTTTACATTGTGTTTTTAAGTTCACTCATTAAAGATTTTTCATTATTTTAAATGTTATCTGAATTTTCATTCATTTATCTTTATATTTTATTTCTTTGCTGAGATTTTCTCTTCTTCAATGTGTTTAAATCAGGTTCATCATTGCACTTTGAACCCTTTTATGATGGCGGCTTTAAAATCTTTGTTAGATAATCCTAGCATCTGTGTCATCTTACTGCTGGTATCTTTTTTCATTCCAGTTGATATTTTCTTGGCTCTTGGTATGACAAGTGAGTCTTGATTGTATCCTGGACATTTAGGTATTACATTATTACACTCTGGATTTTATTCAAATCTTCTCTATTAGTAAGTCTCCTCTGACACTATACTAGCAGAAAAGGGGGGCTACCAGTTGTCAGGAGTGTGATGATCTAAGATTTCTGTGTGGCCTATGCTCACACCATGAGTACCACAGGCTTTTTACCACCAGTCAAGGAAGGAAGTTCCAGTTTTCCACTCAGTTTTCTCTGCTACAATTCTGACTGTAGGCAGAGTGGAAGGGATTGCTCATGATAGACTGGAGTGGTACAAGTCTAGACTCCCCATTCGGCTGATGCTGACAGGAGTGGGTTGGAGT
This sequence comes from Cheracebus regulus, assembly GCA_963574635.1. Classification (NCBI taxonomy): domain Eukaryota; kingdom Metazoa; phylum Chordata; class Mammalia; order Primates; family Pitheciidae; genus Cheracebus; species Cheracebus regulus. The sequence goes on along the minus strand of CAUYQU010011542.1, from coordinate 536 downwards.
ATGGCTTTTTTCCACAATGTTTGGCTCAGATAAGAGAGTTAGCATTCAAGTTTTCTCACTTGCAAGTTTGATCATTTTCCTATCCTTTGGCTAAAGTGAACAGACGTGTGTGTGTGTGTGTGTGTGTGTGTGTGTGTGTGTGTGTGTGTGTGTGTGTGTCTTTTGTTGGTTTGCTTCTTGGTATGTTATTGCATTAGTCTTTTCTCACACTACTATAAAGAACTACCCAAGCTGGGTGATTTATAAAGAAAATAGGTTTGACTCAGTTTTACAAGCTGTACAGGACATGGCTGGGGAGGCCTCAGGAAACTTATAATCATGGCAGAAGGGCAAAGGGGAAGCATCTTCACATGGCAGCAGGAGAGAGAGAGAAAAAGGGGGAAGTTCCACATACTTTTTTTTTTAATTGCATTTTAGGTTTTGGGGTACATGTGAAGAACATACAATATTGTTGCATAGGTACACACGTGGCAGTGTAATTTGTTGCCTTCCTCCCCTTCACCTATATCTGGCATTTCTCCCCATGCTATCTCCTC
>CAUYQU010011541.1:0-24538 GCA_963574635.1 Cheracebus regulus | reverse complement strand
ACTGCAGGGACAGAGGGGCCAGCTGGGGCCCGCAGGAGGGCAGGTGGGGCAGTTCTGATTTCTGGGGTCTCCAGGAACTTTCACAGACTTCAATCCTCCAAGAGGCCAGGAGGGAAGACATGAGGAGAATCTCATTCTCTGGGTCCTCTTCCCGTGGCCTTTGCAGAGCTGTGTAACTGCATCAAAAGTAGAAGTTGCCTCTTCAAGGGCCTCAGGATAAAACCCCACAAAGAATGATTCTTCTTACCTCATTATCTTTCTCTCCCCAGGGTCGGGGGTCAAGTCAATAACTTCCTGCCCACTGCCTGCTGCAGATCCTGGCAAGGCTGCAAACCTTTGTCAGCTGTAAATCCATCTTCCTCCCTGTGGAAATCAGTTAGAAACCCAGTTGCTAAATCCACCCTAAATCCAGTGGTTCACAAATCAAAGGCCTCTTCTGGACTCGTGCTGGGCGGGGCCAGGTGCCCTGGGGATGCCGCCCTTGAGTCTGCATCTCCACAGACTCAGATCCCAACTAGGATCGGGGAGCAGTGGGGACCTTCCAGGGCCAGGCCCCACCTGACCTGCAGGGTGAACCCCAAACCAGGCGAGTGGTTGCTGTCCAATCTGCCTCGCCCTCACCAGTGAGCTGTAGTAAACACTCCCGCCACTACAAGAAAATTCCAAGAAAATTCCAGGCATGCCTGCAGGGAGAGAAAGGCCTCAGGAGCACAGAGAAGCCACCCTGGGCCCAGAACTGAGCTCAGGCAGGTCTTGCTCAGACAGAAGCACTTTTCAAACACATGCTCCAGAGGACACCTTGATTCTGAAGCTGCCCAGGAATTTACCTCCAAGCTCATTACTTTGCAAAGTCAGAGAGCTTAGGCAGAGGCTCCTGCAGGTAGGGAGGAAGCAGGAAGTGGAGCCCATTCCCAGGGTCCTCTCCCTGCAGCTTCTGGAAGGTGGCACCGGTGCCAGGCGAGGGAGGCAGAGATCAAGGGCCCTCACTCTGCATGGAACCCACTCACACCCCTGTCACCTGGGCCTCTATACCAGCAGTGGAATTCTTCCCTGATCCACCAGACTCCCCATCCCTCCCCAGTTCCACTCCATCCCCTACAGAGCTCCCCGGTACAATCCGTTCCAGCCTCCATGCACAGCACCACCCTCTGTTCCCTCTGTCAGGATTCCCTTCCTGCCCGTCCCTGAGCTCAGGGACAGTGGGAACCTGTGGCCAGATTTGCCCAAAGCAGGCACCATGACCCACTGGCAGCAGCTCCTTGCATATTGTGAACAAATGGATAAGTAAATGAACAAGTGAGCAAGAGAGTAATCAAATGGATGCAAAGGTCACTTGCCCTGGGGCACTCCCAGCCTCTCCTGGGAATAAACTTGGCCCCAAACCACTGTCCTCATAAAGCCGACAACAGCCCCTCAAATATGCCCAGCACTAGCCTTAACAAGTCAGTTTCCCCTCCCCTCCTCCTTTGAGCCACACAACAATTGTGGTAGGCACCACTACTATTCCATCTGGGAGATAGGAACACGGAAGGCGGAGGAGCAGTGAGTTGCTTGCTCAATATGGCATGTCAAGATCAGATCTCAACCTAGATCTGCAGACCCACCTCCGTGCCCCATCCAGGTTTCCTGCCCCCGTAGGCCCCTCAGCAGAGTAGTACATTGTCCTGTCAACACCTTGGGGTTAGCCCCTCCCCCTTCCCCAAACTGAGGCCTTTCCCTCTGAGCCTTAGTCTCCGCTGGGCTTTATCAGTAAAGATTTAGTGTCCAGATTGAGGAGGTGAAAGTCTTGATCAGATCCAGATGATGGTGTTTGCTCTGGACTTAAGTGGCACACAGACTAATAGGACCTTGTACCAAGGATTGATTGTGGGGTAATAGGTCCCGCCCAGCTGCACTGTGTCACACAGCCTGTGGGGAAGCACAGCTGTCAGGCTGGATTTGAAGAGGCAGAAACCCAGCTGCCCTAGCTGATAGCAAAGGGGGCATTCCCAGCGGGAAGCCGCAGGGCCTCCAGGAAGCAGGAGGCAGGATCAGAGGCCCCAGGGCTGGGCTTCTCGCCTCTGCGTCGGCTCCTACCGCAGGCTGAAAACAAGTTGTTGCCAGTCACATCCTCAGCCACCAGAGAGGGACTGACTTTCTCACTGTGGTGTCAGTGACAGGTCAGATGTCCATCGCTGTGGCCAGAGGCACAGGAGCTCTGCCTGGCCCAGCTCCGGTGAGGTGCCCATCCTCATGCACCAGGAAATGTGTGGTCAGGGAGGCAGCAGGGACAGGTAAGACCACGGGAGGCTCCACCACTGCCATGTGGAAAGGAAGTGGGGGAGGGTGCAGGAAGGGGGAGGGCAACTGGGCAGACAGACATCCCCATTTCACAGATGAGAAAACTGAGGCTCCCAGAGCAGAAGGAACTTGCCGGAGGTACACAGTGAGTAAGCAGCAGAACTGGGACCCAAGCCCAACTCCATCAGGCTCCAGAGTCTATGCTCTAAAAACCAGGAGGCCATGCCCATTCTGCAGTCTGAAACCCCACAGAGGTCAGAGGGGGCTTCCAGGGCCAAACCCAAGAGCCCCCAGGCCCAGGACACCAGGGAAGATGGCACTCTGCCCTTGGCTCCCCTCTCCCCACTCAGAGGGTCCGGCTGAGTGAGCACGTTCATGCTTCGCAGCCCAAGCCGGTGCCAGTAAATTACTCCCAGTAATGGGGATGTTTGCCGAGGGAATTAAAGAGGCAGTAAACAGTTGCCAGAGTAATTAGACACGAATGGCGGACGTGCCAGGCTTCTCAATGCTAGGAAGCCACTTTCACAGTAGCCTCCCCTCCGCAGGGTGAGATGAGACCACTGGGTTGTGATTGTCAGGTTAAGCAGCTGAGAGCCGGAGAATCAAAAAGATCGCAAGACACCGCTAGGGAGACAGGGTAACCTTGGAAACTACCGCATATAATCCCCTCAGTGTGCAGACAGGGAAACTGAGGCCCAGGAAGGGAGAGCAGACCTGCCTGGGGACACCCAGCAGATTAGAGTTTAGAAAGGTGGGTCTGGAGCCTTGGTCTCATGGAAAGCAGGTCATGCCAGTTACTGGCACACTTGGTTACACACAGGTCAAGGTCATCTTGGGGAGAAGGGTCACAGCTTTGATAGTAAATGTAGGCACAGGTAACAATCATGATGGGTGAAACTTTCGGCAGACATTCATTCATTCGTTCAATGATGATTTATTAAGTTCCTACTATATTTCAGGTTATATTCTAGGCTCTGGGAGCAAAGCAAGCAAAAGTCCCTGTCCTCAGGAAGTGGACACGCCAGAAACACAGAACCTAAAGGCAAGTTGGGAACTCAGGAGGCTCACAGGGGCCTAGGACAAAGGGAGGTGCAGGGACAGCAAGGAGGTGGAATATGGGGGAAAATGCATGCATGAGCACCCTCTCCTGCTTCCACATGACCTGGGAAAGGGATCAGGATTCCAGAGGAGGGATCTGGCCCAGCCTGGCTCAGGATCTGCCTCCAGGCCTTCCAAGATCAGGTTAGTGGACAAACAGCAGCTGTGGGAAGTGCAGGCACAAAGCTGGGCCTGGCAACCACCCACACCTGCAGTTCCAGCCACAAAGACAGGGCCACAGGGAGCCACAACCCACAGATGGAGCAAAGTGAATCACTGCAGATGGTCCTGAGGCAGGGCAGCAGCCTCTACTGTGGGAACAGGAAGATTTGCAGACAGGTAGTGGTGCAGAATGGACCCCTGGAATCTCATGGACCTGCATTCAAATCCCAGCCCTGCCACTCACTTGCTGTGCTACCCTAGGCTAGTTACTGATCTCTCCGAGCCTCAGGTTTCTCATCTGCAAAGAGGTTAGAATGGAAGGTCTTTAAGCTCTGATCATCCGTGATCAGAGGTTCAAGCAGCAGACAGTGAGCAAGATTAAAGCTGAGAAGCACAGCAGGTACTGTGTGTTGCACATCAACCAGGCCAGTGTAAGGAGCACTTCCTGTAAATCCAGTCATTCAACTGTCTGAAAGGCCCCTTGAGCTTGGACCATGCTCTCTGCCTTCAGTACCCAGACCCCTTTTCCCTTCTGTCCCCAGTAAATCCCATCCTTCTGCTTCGAATAAGCAATTCGCTATGGGTCAGAAGGCCCAGACATATGCCAGCCTCTGCCACTTTCTCATTGTGTGACCTAAGGCCACATGCCTCAGTTTCCCCATGTGTACTGAGTGCTCATCTTGGAGATCTGGAAGGACCTTTCCAGCACTCCTTTTCTGCAAGTGGGCTTGAATTGTCAATACCTCCTGTGTGACTTTGGAGGAGTCACATAAAGTCTCTGGGCTGGGCAAACCTGCTCACCCAGAAGCCCTGCACTTGGAGCCAGGGCACATTCCCCTGCCCACCTGGACTCCAATTCACTGTCTGAGCTTGAACAGAAACTCCAGCTCCACCCCCAAGCTCCTCAAGATGCCAGGGAGACTCAGAAAGCCTCCCTAGCCAATCCCTAGGGGCAAGAGACAGGGGAACACCTACACTCCAGAAGTGATGATGAAGTGGAAATTTTGCCCAGAATTTTGTCAGCACGTAGTCAGCAACCATCCCTATTTTAAAAGTACCCCTATTTTTGTTAGTAACTCTTTCTGCTTCTGTACATCAGCTTATTGCTTACTAACTGAAAAGCCTTAAGGAAAACTGCCTGTTGTCTAAAACCTGCTGTGTTGTCTAAAGTCCTGAGTTACTTCTCATGCCCCTTTACCTATAAAAACTACTTTTCTTAGCCGGGATCCAGACTTTTGGGTGCAAACTCTTCTGAGCCCACTGGTGTAATAAAGTGTGTTCCTCTGATCCCCTGAGTGCCTCTTGGGTCTCTTGTCAGGTAAGATTTTCCAGAACATTTGGTTCCCTGACCGGGAAACCCAACTGCACTGGCCCCTTGAGCCACTGGTTTGGGGTCCGAAAGGATGGACAGCTCGCCTATTCCCCATTGGGGAAAGAGACCGGGGCCCTCTGTATGCTCCTACAGGGCCTCTTTCCTTGGAAGGGGAACTGCTGCTGCTCCCGCATTGCTGCTCATGGGACTCGCTGGGGAGACGGACTGAACTGAAGGGAACTTCAGATAAGGTAAGGTCCCAGGACCCGATCCTAGGCAGGCCCGTCTATGGACGGAAGGGGAGCTTGATCACCTCCCAGGGTCTCCATCTGGAGACAGCAGGCAGATCTCCCGGGTTAGGGCAGAAATGTGATAACCTCTGAAAAAGTGTGTAAGTGAATGTGGAATTCAAGGGCTTGTGCTTGAATCTCCAGTCTGTGGCTCCACAGTGAAAACTATGGAGTCTGAGTGGGCCCTAACCTGCACTTCCGTGGTGACCTCATAAGGCTTATGGCAGCATTGAGCCCAGCTCGATCCGAGTCAGGGGATGATACTGACCTGCCAATGCTAAGAGGCACCTAAAGTTCCCACCAGGGATGCGGCCAGGTGAGCACCTGAGTGGTCCTTCATGGGACACCCCCTCCCTTTGTCTTGCGTCACCAGTCAGAAGGGGACACACATCATGGGGAAAAGTCGGTCTAAGCCCACGGTCCTGGATTGTATGGTCAAAAACTTCAGGAAGGGCTTTTCTGGAGATTATGGGGTCAAAATGACCCCAGGAAAGTTAAATACCCTCAGCAGATCAAAGTGACCGACACTTAGCATCAGCTAGCCACCAGAAGGCACCCTGGATCTCTCCACAGTGCAGGCTGTTTGAAAGGCTATGACAGGCAACACCAGCCACCCAGACCAGTTCCCAAATATTGACTCCTGGTTGGAGATAGCCCAGACCCTTCCCCCTTGGGTTCGATTCTGTGCTGGCAAGAAGGCACAGTGCAAGGTCCTCATAGCCCAAACAACTAAGGGACCCAAGCAACCCATTCATCAAGGTGACCCTGAGGAGGAGCTGCCACTGCCTTATGTCCTTCCAGCACCATCAGCCCCCAGCCCACCAGCCTTGCCTGGCACACACCCCGCATCTGTAGAGCCTGTGGAGCCTGATGCAGTCGGCCTGTAGTCCAAGAGGCCCCAAACTCCTTTGGTTAGATGCCTGTGGTCATTGCACCCAGCCCTGCAGATGCCTTTGCGGGAAGCCCCGGGGGGCCCCAACTGTTATGGATGATGGGAGGGTGGAGCCAGGGAGATCCATCCTTTATTATCAGCCCTTCAACACTACTGACCTCCTGAATTGGAAGCATCACACCCCAGCATACTCACAGAAGCCCCAGGCCCTAATTGACCTTTTAAAGTCCATCTTCCAAACTCACCAGCCCACCTGGGATGACTGTTGCCAACTCCTCCTCACACTGTTCAGTACGGAGTAGCGCAGACACATCCTGACTGAGGCCCAAAAGTGGCTTGCCAGACGGGCCCCAGCAGGGACTCTGGACCCAGCCCAGTGAGCCGAGGAGGCTGCACCTGACATGAAGCTGAACTGGGACTTTACCACTGAGGCAGGAAGGGCCTCCCTCCAAAGCTACCAGAGGCCCTCCTCATAGGAATCCGGGAGGGAGGAAAGAAGCTGACCAACATGTCAAAAACTGCAGAGGTCACTCAAAAGACAGACGAGACTCCCGGTGACTTCTGTGAGAGACTTTGCGAAGCCTTCCGGATCTACACCCCGTTCAGCCCTGAGGCACCGGAGAACATGTGAACGGTCAATGCCGCCTTCATCACCCAGTCAGCCCCAGACATCTGCCAGAAGCTGCAGAAGTTGGAGGGCTTTGCAGGAATGAATGCCACCCAGCTGCTGCAAATCGCCAGCAAAGTCTATACAAACCAAGACCTGCAGGCACAGAAGGAGGCAGACAAACGAATGAAGCAGAAGGCCACACTCCTGGCAGCAGCTCTCGGCTGTCCTGATCCGACTCGGCGTCCGGGTCCCTAGCACAAAGTGGGGAGATCTGAGCACCCCAGCCTGCACCAGGCCAGGTCAATGTGCATACTGCAAAGAGGCAGGACACTGGAAAAACAATTGCCCCAAGCAAACGGTCCCAGGTGAGGCACCCCCTGAGGAAGGGCAGAATACCAGCCAGAACCTAGCCAGGCCCACCTGATCAGCTTGGCCAGGATAGACTCAGACTAGGACGGGCCGGGGTCTGTGAACCTTGGCCCCAAGAGCCCATGGTCAGGATGAAGGGCAGGGGCCACTCAATTACTTTTATGGTAGACACCAGAGCGGAGTCCTCAGTGGTCACCACTCTGGTTGCACCATTTAGCAACCAGAAAGCAATTGTTGTGGGAGCAACGGCTAACCAGGTAAAGCCCTGGCCATTCTGCCAGGATCGAATATGCCAATTAGGGGTGCACCAGGTACACCATGAGTTCTTCTACCTACTGGAATGTCCTGTCCCCCTTTTGGGAAGAGACTTGTTAAGCAAACTGGGGACACAAATTACCTTTGAACCAGGAGGGTCAGCCAGTCTGACTTTGAGTGAGACAAAGAGGGGCCTGGTCCTGGCAGTCACACTTCCACATGAGGAAGAATGGAAACTGCACACTGCCGAGAGGTCAGAGGAAAACCCACTAGAATTTCTGGATGCCTTCCCTGCAGTCTGGGCAGAGATAAACCCCCCAGGGATAGCTAAGGACCACATGCCATTGATAATTGACCTCAAGCCTGGAGCCCTCCCTGTCAGGCAGAGACAGTATCCATCTCTCTGCTTAGGAAAGAGGGAATCCTGGTCGAGTGCCAGTCTACTTGGAATACCCCTCTGTTGCCAGTAAGGAAGCCCGGTGGGGGATATCACCCAGTCCAGGACCTGAGAGCAGTTAACAGTGCTGCAATCACCCTCCACCCAGTGGTTCCTAACCCATATACTCTCCTGAGTCAGCTCCCCACTGAGGCTGAGTGGTTCACATGCCTGGACTTAAAGGATGCCTTTTTCTGTCTACGATTGGCACCAAACAGCCAGCTGCTTTTTGCCTTCAAATGGGAAGATCCCCAAACATGAAGGAAGACACAACTGACCTGGACTCACTTGCCTCAAGGATTTAAAAACTCTCCCGCACTGTTAGGCAAGGCACTCGCCACAGACCTAGCTGCCTTCCCATGAGAAGGCCTCAACTGCATACTGGTACAGTACGGAGATGACCTTCTTCTCACCAGCAGGAGGTGGGAGGACTGCTGGGAAGGGACTAAGGTGCTGCTGCAGCTCCTTACAGAGGCAGGATACAAAGTCTCATGGAAAAAGGCCCAAATCTGCAGACAGCAGGTGAGGTACCTGGGGTTCATCATCACCAAAGGACACCGGTCCTTGGGGCCAGAGAGAAAAAGATGATCTGCTCCATGCCCACTCCCAACACCAAGTGGAAGCTTCAGGAGTTTCTCAGAGCAGCAGGCTTCTGCAGCATATGGATTCCCGGCTTCTTGGACATAGCAAGGCCCCTTTATGGGACACTAACTGGGCCAGAAAATAGACCCCACAGTTGGGTGGTAGCCAAGACATGGCTTTCTGGGAAATCAAGGCACTGCTCCAAAGTGCCCCAGCACTAGGACCTCCAGATGTCACCCAGGAATTCAATCTATTCATCCAGGAGAGAAACAAAACAGCACTTGGGGTCCTCACCCAGACCACTGGGCCTTGGCAGAGACCAGTAGCATATCTGTCTAAACAGGTGGATGCAGTAGCGTCGGGATGGCCCCCTTGTCTCCAAGCCTTAGCCACCATGGTCATTCTGATGAAGGAGGCTGACAAGCTAACCTTGGGCCAGACTCTCCATATTAAAGTGCCCTACTTGGTGTCCACCCTTATGAGCAGTCAGGGGCACTGCTGACTCTCAAATGCCCATTTAACCCACTACCAAGGTCTGCTCTGTGAAAACCCACAGATCACCATTGAGACCGTGCATGGCCTCAACCTGGCCACATTTCTACCCACGGAGGAGGGGGCCCCAGGCCATGACTGTGAGAAGGTGGTAGATGAGGTCTTTGCTAGTCAGCCAGACTTCAAGGACTGTCCCCTCCCAAAGGCAGACTTAAACCTGTTCACTGATGGAAGCAGCTACGTCCAAAATGGGGAGAGGTATGCAGGGTATGCAGTCACCATTGCCACTGACATGGTCGAGGCAGCCGCCTTGCCTAGAGGCTGGTCAGCAAAATGGGCAGAATTACATGGCCTCATTCAGGCCCTGTACCACACGGAAGGTAAAGTGGCCAATATTTACACCGACTCCAAGTACGCCTTTGCAACTGTCCACATACATGGGGCGATATACAAGGAAAGAGGGCTGCTAACAGCAGGAGGAAAAGAAATCAAAAATAAGGAAGAAATTCTCAGACTGCTAGAAGCAGTTTGGAAGCCCAAAGAGGTAGCTGTCATACATTGCAAGGGCTACCAAAGAGGAGCTGATCTTCTCTCTACAGGAAACCAGCTGGCTGACTGAGAAGCTAAGGCAGCCACTCTGAAAAAGAGCCTGTGCAGGCCCCCGCCCACTTGTTCACAGTCACCCCTTGGCTCCGAGAGGATGTGGGAAAGCCAGAGTACTCCAAGGAGGAAAACCAGTGGGCACAGCAGGAGGGGGCAAAGCAGAGTGCTGGGGGAGGGTGGCTGCTTCCTGACAGCAGACCTGTGGTGCCTAAGAACTTGGTTCACACTGTTGTTGCACAGTGCCATGGTCTCACCCACCTAGGTAAAACCGCTCTGGAAACCTTACTCAACAGGTATTACTCTATTGCAACCCTCCCTAAACTTTGTGCTGCAGTAACCAATCAGCTGTGGGGGTTGTTTTTAGCACAGGTAAGGCAGGAGTGCAACGGGTGGGGGTCTACCCCTTTGAAGACATAGAGGTGGACTTCACTGAAGTCAAGCCCAGTAAAGGGTACAAATACCTACTGGTCCTTGTATGTACATACTCAGGCTGGGCTGAGGCACCCCCAACCAAGACAGAAAGGGCCCAAGAAGTAGTGGGAGTCCTACTTCGTGAAATTGTTCCCTGATACGGGATTCCACTCACCATACACAATGACGACGGGCCAGCATTTGTGGCAGAGATCATCCAAACCCTCACTAGCATGCTCAAGATTAAATGGAAACTTCATACAGCCTACGGGACACAAAGTTCAGGGAAAATGGAGCACATGAATCGAACCCTGAAGGTTACACTGGCGAAGCTCTGTTAGGAGACCCAGGCTTCCTGGGTAGATGTGCTTCCCCTAGCCCTGTTGCGGTCATGGTGCACACTGGGACCCACTGGTTACTCACCCTTTGAAATCCTATTCGGGAGGCCCTCCACCCCCTGGTTAACAAAGTGAGGGGAGACCTCAGACAGCTAGGGAAACAAGCATAACATCTCAGCTGCAGGCATTGGGGAAGCTGCTGTCCCAGTTTTCCCTAGCCAGTCCAGTGCATCCCTTCCAACCTGGGGATCAGGTCTGGGTGAAAGATTGGAGAAAGGAACCCCTCCAACCTGTCTGGACAGAGCCCCATGCTGTAATCCTTGTCACCCCAACTGGTCTCAAAGTTGCAGGAGTTGTTCTGTGGGTACACTATTCCAGAGCCAAGAGAGCCCACCCGAACACATCACCGGACCTGTGGACAGTGCATCCAGACCCCCAGCACCCTATGAGAGTCACGCTCCGGCGAGCTGAATCCTGAGAACTCGTCAAGCCCTGCTCTAGTCACACTACCGGAGGCTGACTAGTCAACGCATGGCTGAAGCTTGAGGAATCTTCATCAAATAAGTAAATGTGGACTGAAATCTTAATACTCGGTGCTATTCTGGCAATACTCGCTGTTTTGTTAATGTTCTGTCACTGCTGCCATCCCCTAGAGAACATTCCTTGTCCCTGCTTAGTGTAGGATGCCACTTTCCACTTTGTCCATAATGACTTGGATACTTGTCCTGCCCATCCTGCCCTTCCAGCAGCCCAGTACCATCGCACACCCCCTACTACCAACCATCCCAGGCTACCTTAACCGAACCATCAGCTTAACCCATACATTGCTAAACCAAACTAATCCGACCCTAGCCAAAGACTGTTGGTCATGTATCTCTCTCTCTGATGCAGCATACACTGCAGTCCCAGTCCCAACAAAAGCCTGGGTCACCAGCAGCATGTCTCATCACCCTAAATATAAAAGCCAGGCTATTTCAAGGCCTCTGATCCCGCAAGCCCTAGCCCAGTTTCCAATCTCTGAAACAACAAAAACCACTTTAACAGGACGTGCAGTCAACCTCCTGCGGTCCTACATGAATAATTTCACAGGCCCGTCAAACGCCCAGCCTGCACATGGGCCCATAACCACTAGCACAGAGTTGACCTTCCAGGCCCCCATCTGTATCCAGCACAACCTGCCATCAGGCACACCCTTAGGGCACCTGCAGCCTCACCAGTGTAACCACCTACACTTTACAACTTCAAATTCCTTATGACTATGCAAGCTTCCAGGATGCTCAGGAAGCCCCGTTCAGGAACCATGTTTGCTTTTCTCATTCCCTAGCACAAAGGCCCACTAAGCCCAGAGAAACTACTCCACAAAAATTCATACTTTTGCAATGGCAGACACAGCCCCTGTGTAGCCATGCACCCATGGACTCTTTGTAGCTCACCTCCCACTCCAACTGAATGTCTCCTTGTGCCAATGGATTCTGGCTGACACCAAACGATTCTTCCTCCAGTGGGAGAATAGGACTAAGGGGGCCTCTCAAATCTCCCCTAGTGGTTCCTTTGGCTTCTTTACTGGAGCTGCCCTGGCCAATACTCTAAATGTGTGGGAAAATGAGAATAACAGACTAGTGCCTCTCTTCAGTATACACCAGCAGTTTTCCCTAATGAACCAAGGCATATTTTTCATATGTGGAACCTCAACCTACTTATGTCTCCCCACTAACTGGACTGGTACCTGTACTTTATTCTTCCTGTCCCCCAAAATTGACATTGCCTCAGGAGGACAAAGTCTTCCAGTCACTGTAAAGGCTCAAGTCCAACCACAATGGGCTATACAACTAATACCCTTACTTGTGGGATCGGGAATAACTGTAGCAACCGGGAAAGGAATAGCAGGTCTGTCTACCTCCTTGTCTTACTTCCATGCCCTCTCAGACAGTCTGGAGGACATAGCAAGGTCCATCCTTACCCTCCAGTCTCAAATAGACTCTCTTGCAGCAGACACACTCCAGAATCTGCAAGGCTTGGACCTCATTACTGCCAAGAAAGGAGGACTATGCATCTCTCTGGGAGGGGAATGTTGCTTCTACACAAACCAGTCAGGACTGGTACAAGATACAGCCTGACGGCTAACTGAAAGGACCTCTGAAATTAGACAACGCCTCTCAGACTCATGGGCCACGTGGTCCCACCTCTGGAATTGGGCACCGTGGCTCCTCCCACTGATGGGACCCCATATTGCTCCTTTTAGCCTTTGGCCCTTGCCTAATTAACATGCTCTGATGCTTCATTGAAGCCACGGTAATTAGAAAAACAAATGCCCAGTTACTAGCCCTCCGTGGGTACAAGCTGCTAAGTACAGACACCAGGGTGTAAAAGGTGATGCTCCCTAATATCCATAAGAGAGCATCAAAGCGGGGAATAAAGTGGAAATTTTGCCCAGAATTTTGTCAGCACGTAGTCAGCAACCGTCCCTATTTTCAAAGTGCCCCTATTTTTGTTAGTAACTCTTTCTGCTTCTGTACATCAGCTTATTGCTTACTAACTGAAACGCCTTAAGGAAAACTGCCACGTAGTCTAAAACCTGCTGCATTGTCTAGTGTCCTGAGTTACTTCCCCTGCCCCTTTACCTATAAAAACTTACTTTTCTTAGCCAGAGTCTAGACTTTTGGGTGCGAACTCTTCTGGGCCCGCCGGCATAATAAAGTGTGTTCTTCCGATCCCCTGAATGCCACTTGGGTTTCTTGTCAGGTAAGATTTTCCAGAACAATGAATCTAAAAACAGCACTCAGGGCTCACCTGTGGAGGACAAAGAGGAATGCATCCAGGGCCTGAATTGCCCAGAACTTCAGACCCTGGATACAAACCCCAGGGATAGGGAAGCTGAGCAGCCGGTCCCCCAGCTCAGAGAAGGTAAGGGGAGCAGAGCCCAGGAGAACGGGAGTAGGGAGGCTTAGGGACATCCTTTGAAACATTTAAAAACTAATACCAACATTTATTTTATTATCTTTATCTCCATCACAAAAACAATGCCCAGGCACCCTCAGACAGAGCTGGTGGGAGTATATTTTGGAAAACAATTCTGTAATAGTGATCCAAGTTAAAATATAAATACCTTTTGACCCAGCAAACCCATATCTAGAAATTTACCGTACAGAAATATACACCAAATGCCAGGAAATATACATACAAGAATGTTCCTAGGAGCACTATTTGTAAAAACAGGGAGAAACTGAAAACCAACCAAATGCTCCTCAATGGGGAACTTGCTAAGGAAACATGGAGCATCCACACAAAGGAAAGAAATGCAGTTGGTTTTTTTAATGAAGCAGATCTATATACGCTGTCAGAGAGATATTTCCAAGACCAATTAGAAGCGGGAAAAAGAAAATTGAGTAACAATGCATAAAATGTGATCACAGTCTTATAAAAAGAAAAGACTCCAGGGGTCTGAAAAACAAACCCTTGAGTGGTGGGTGTCGGGAGGTCAGAGGAGAGGGCAATGTTTATTTTTTTATACTGGGTATTTCTGAAATATTTGAAAGCTTCTATTAGTCAGAAAACAGTAACAATAACAGTATTCATTCTCGAATTAAATTAGCACACTCTGGTAACAAACAAAAAAAAATAGTGTTTTGTATTGTTTTGTTTTTTTAATGTGCATTCTCGACACCCAAAGGTGTATTTTTAACATTTGGTTGCATTTCTTTCAGTATTTTAAAATCGGTTTTCAGGCATAGTTATTATTGATCTGTATGTATAATTTAACATCCTAGGGTTGTTTTTCTTTTTTAACTTCATATTATAGTGTTAAGCATTTCCCATCTAGCATGAGTGTAAACAATGTTTTCATTGCCTGTGGAGTATTCCGGGTGGTCCACAGTTTTAGGTTGTTCCTTTTTTCGTTTCTTATTATTATTTTGCTATTTTAAGTAGCCCTGTGATAAACATATTTATGCCTAAATTCGGGGGGAAGACACAGATTGGATCTTTTAATGAGTTCATGCCTTATCAAAAACATAAAATATGTATGTAACCAATCTACTGAATGGGTTGAACTTGACCAAGGACAAACTTTATATCCACCAAAGGATATAAACCCCCCAATACAACCCTGCCTGTCCATGTACCCCACCTAATGCCCGCCTTGCCCCTCAAGGATACCCCAGACAGGTCTCAGGGCTCTGCAGACCCTGCAGACACACCAGCAACCCTGAGCTAATCCTGTCCACTTATCGGCATTGATGGGTCCAGTCTGGTCAAGCCACACTGTCCGTACTCTAGCTCCGGCCTGACTGGAGGTAGGAACCCCCATGGGAGGTGGAGCCAAGGTCTGCATCTTCCCTCTTCCTCCCCACTGCCCTCTCTGCCTCTAGAAGGATTCTACAGGACAGGATGTGAATGCAAGCTGCACATTCCAGGATCTGTGTTTGTAGCCACTGCACTTCATAGAAGGGAAGAATAGAAGGGATGGGGGAGTGGAAGATGAAGGGACCCTTGTTCTCCCACCACTGCTAGACAGAATGACATGGTCCTTCCTTGAACACACCTAACAAGCCCTCCACTTTTTCAGGCAGGCTCCACCCACTCTGCCTGCTTGGCTACAGACCCAGATGCTCTGGAAGTTCCTCTGGTGATGTCTAAAAACCTGTCTCAGGCCGGACACTGTGGCTCATGCCTACAATCCAGCACTTTGGGAGGCCATGGCAGGCAGATTACTTGAGGCCAGGAATTCAAGAGCAGCCTGCCCTACATGGTGAAGCCCCATCTCTACCAAAAATTAGCTGGGCATGGTGGCACACATCTGTAATCCCAGCTACTCAGGAGACCGAGGCGTGAGACTCCCTTGAACCTGGAAGGTGGAGGCTGCATTGAGCTGAGATCATACCACTGAACTCCAGCCTAGGAGACAGGATGAGACCCTGTCTCAAAAAAAAAAAAAAAAAAAAAAAAAAAAGAACCTGTCTCAGATGCTTCTTTCTCTGACCACTGAGGTCTTTACCATGAACGCCTTCATTACTGCAAGGAAAATACCTTTGAAATAGCAACCAATGTTTTCTATTATTTCCCTCAACTATGTTTCAGGCCACAGTTAGGTCACTCAGGCCCTGCTGACTCCAACCAAGGACTTTCAGCAGGAAGCTGAGTATAAAGTGAACTTCCTCTGCCTTTTAAGTAGCAAAAATCTAGACCCCCAGGGTGTTGACAATAGATGTGAAGGGACACGCAAGGATTCCGAGCAGGGCTGTCCATGGGGCAAGAAAAAGATGCACCTGGTTGGGGGACTGAGGACATGGAGGGCTGAGGAGGTGCTCACCAAGAGTTCAAATGCTGCCCCCACTGCAGCCACATGGTCTTCCAAGCCCCGGTCATCCCTCCCCCAGGTTACTGCTATGGCCTCCTCTCTGGTCTCCCTGCCTCCATGCTTGTGCCCCTCTAATTTCCTGTTTCCACAGCAGCCAGAACAGCAGACCTAAGTCAGACCCTCAGGTGACTGTCCTCACTCAGTCAAAGCTAAGTGCTTACAGGGGCCTAGGAGGCTTCCCCACACTCTGGCCCCCTTTGCCTCTCAGCCTCCCATTCCAGCAAAAACTCTCCACCCTGTCATTGCCCTGCAGTCTCACAATCCTTCACCGGCCTTGAACACACCAGATGCGCTCCTGCTCCAGGCCCTCAGCACCGGCTCTTCTCTCTGCAGGGAACGCCCCTTTCCTATACTTCTGCATGGTTTCCTGCTTTACTCACTTCCAGCCTTTGTTCAAACATCACCTTCTCAAGGAGGCCTTCCCTGGCCACCATCTCTACAATTACATTTCTATCCCCCTCGAGCCAGCAGTTCTGTCACTGGTAAACTGAGTTATTTCCCTACTTTATGTCAGTTGCAAACAAAGAACACCCAATTGGTTTAAAAGGCAAGCAGGATTGGCTGGGCATGGTGGCTCACGCCTGTAATCCCAACATTTTGGGAGGCTGAGGTGGGTGTATCACTTGAGGTCAGCAGTTTGAGACCAGCCTGACCAACATGGTGAAACCCCATCTCTACTAAAAATACAAAATTAGCCAGATGTGGTGGCAGGTGCCTGTAATCCCAGCTACTTGGGAGTCTGAGGCAGAAGAATCACTTGAACCCGGGAGGCGGAGGTTGCAGTGAACCAAGAGCGCACCATTGCACTCCAGCCTGGACAACATGAGTGAAATTCCATCTCGAAAAAAAAAAAAAAAAGGCAAGCAGGATTTATTGGCTGGCCAGAGGAGGAGTAGTAAGCTCTCACTCCCAAGACACCTTCTCCTCCCCAAGCTGTGGGAAGCTGCAGAACTGTAAGGAGTTAGATATGGGTGGTGGGGGAGGTTGCAAGTATATGCAGGTAGTAACTTTAGATTTGCAGGTACAAGTCATAAACACGTCTCTTCATAGGACACGTTCAGAAAATGGCGGCACTTTTCTTCTATGGGTCGGGATTTAGTATTATAATGATATGTTGATGATCTAAAGGAGTCACTGGTTCTGGTTTGTTCCAGTTTCCAGCAGGTCTTATTGTCCTCTGGTAATTGGCAAAGAGTCCTGAAGTTACCAGGGCATCTGCAGTTCTTGTAAGCTAGCATACCTAGAGCTAAAAAGACTAAAAGAAACTGTCAAAGAGATGATATCAAGCTTTCTCAGCCATCAACTGCTTAAGACAATAATGAGCTCCTCCACATGTTTTGTTCCCTCTGCTATAATGTTTCTCCAGGACTGCCCTGGTAACTAACAATTCCTGCCCCCTCATCCTACATCACAATGTTTTGTCACAGTCATCATCTGCCAAGATGCTCTGCAGTGTTACTTTCCATATTTACGGTCTGCCTGCTCATCACTAGACTCTACACTGTGTAAAGGCAGGGACATTTTGTTTTATTTCCCCCAAGGGAGGCACTCAATCAATACCTGCTGAATGCAGAATAGACTCCTAAGCTGGGGGCCTCCTTCCCCTCTGCCTCCTGGAGTTGTGCCTGGGAACAAAACCACATGCTCACCCCAGATGGTGTGTGGGATCTGAGAGCAGAGGGGCCCAGAGTAGCATTCCCTGCTGGAGTTCAGGAAGAAAGGGATGCCAAGGTGTCCAGGGGCTGTGGCTACAGGTGGCCGCACAGGGTTTCCTGCACCTGGTGTGGCATAGAAGAGGCCCAATGAGGCTGGCTCAAAGCAACCCTTCAGGCAGATCAAGCCCAGCTCCCTGCACAACTCCATGGCTGAAGGGAGGGCAAGGGATGCTTCTACAGATGCCAAGATGGTGAACGGGCCCTGGAGTGAGACACACCCTGGGGAAAGATCCAGATGTGTCGAGATCATGAGAAGGGAAAACAAGCCATATCTCATGGACTTCTGAACTGAGATTTGTACCTGCTACATGGTACCACACACAGGTACCACCCCCTCCAGGGCTCAGCCTCAGCACAGCAGGGCAGGAACAATGCTTTTCACAATGCTTTCTCCATAAAACAGCAAATAGCACACACATGAGGCTCAGGGGTTTCAACCAAAGCTGATGCCCCCAAGCACCCTGGTAGTTAATTTTATGTATCAGCTTGGCTGGGCCATGGTGCCCAGATATTTGGTCAAACATTGTTCTGGGTGTTGCTGAGGGTACTTTTTAGATGAGATTAATATTTACATGGGCGGGCTTCTGGTAAAGCAGATCGGCCTCCATAATGTGGGTGGGCCTCATCCCATCAGTTGGAAGTCTGAGTAGAATAATGAATGACTTGCTCCCCTGAGCAAGAAAGAATTCTGCTAGTGGACCTGAATAGCAACTCTTCCCTGAGTCTCCAGCCTGGAGGCCAACCCATCAGATTTTAGACTTGCCAAACCTCCACAATTGTGTGAGCCAGTCCTTAAAATAAAATCTCTCTCTCTCTTTCTCTCGCTCTCTCTCTCTATATATATATATGTGTGTGTGTGTGTGTGTGTGTGTGTGTACATATATGTGTGTATATACATATACACACATACACAGTATTTATGGATACTACAGTATCTCTAGTACTATGCAGATATTTATATAGATACATATACATCATATCTATATATGTGTGTATGTGTGTGTGTATATACATATGCACACACATATATTCCATTGGTTCTATTTCTCTGGAGAGCCCTGATGAAAACAAGCACTGAGTTCTATTTTATCTCTAATACTATGAACCATTCATGTTTCATTTCATAAGATATTTGTATTTGTCTTAATATAGAAATATGCTCAGTGTCCTCAGCATGTCCCTCCCCATTTCCCCAATCGAGTACAAAGCTGTTAGTAGGAGATGCTCTTGGCAATCACCCCACCTGGCCCTGTCACGCTCACCCTGACCGAGGTCTTCCACAGTCTCCTCCTTTGCCTCAGGCGACTCCTCCTCAGTCTTCCCATATTGAGGAACCTAAATCCTAAGGAATAGTCTTCTTTCTCTGCCTATTCCTTAGGATTTGGGTTCCTCAATATTTTATCCTTCTGCATTTAGTCCATTTGTCAGGCATTAAGGCCCATCATGATTCGGCCCTAATGTACTTCTCCAGTCTCAATTCTAAGCAATCCCCTGAGCACATGACCTTTGCCAAATATGCTCACACATTCAGACAATCACAAACCCTTTCTGAGCACCTACTATGAGACCAGTCTCGACCCTTTCCAGAAGACGCTGTGTAGTTTCTTGCCCTCACGCCCCATATTCCCCCCTGCTATTCCCTTTCTAGACTTTGCTTTCTCCCCAGTTCCTTCTTTACTTGGAAAATTCCCATCCATCCTTCAAAGCCCAGCTCAGAGTCCCACCTGAACTTCTGTTCCTGGCAGTGTGGTCAACAAGATACCCTAAACAACTTTCCCATGCAAACAACCTCAATGCTGGATAAAGTCCTTTTTAATCTTTTTAAAGGCATCAATGAACTGGCACAAAATTATGAAATCCTAAGAGGCCAAAAAAAAAATAGAAGGATTCCTAGGCAGTGAGAAGCCCCCAAACTAACGTTTTTCCCTAAAGTTTCACAAAACCCTGGAGACATTGATAGGAGATAAAGCCTGAGCCAACCATGGTGATGGACCTGATAGGATGGTCCAGCATAACGATGAGACCCCCAAAGGGCTGTACCCTTTGTGAATGGCTGAGTCACAAGTAAACATGCTGTAAAGAGAGGAGCTGCAAGAAAACATGTCTGCCTCAAACTCAGCGCCAGGTGAACAGAGGAAATACTGTGTAAAAAAAAATTGTAACTATTCTCAGGTGGATTTGGAGTCAAATTTATGATATGCATGACCAAAAATTCAAGTGGAACACTTAATAAAAAGTGATTCTGAGTTGCTAGTGGTCCCAAGTGATGAGCAGCAGCAAATGCAAGTTGAAAGAATGCAACCTCCAAGGAACATGGGTTCACAGAATGCACAAGAAAACAAAACACTATGAGTGAGAGCCCACAGAAACTGTAGACAACAAAATGAGACCCATGATGGCTTGAGATGTTGGACTTACTAGCCATAAGCTATATCTAATATATATAATGCAATAAAAGAGAAGATTGAAAATATAAGCAAGGAATAAGAGACTATAGAAAAATGACTAAGCAAATTTTAGAAAGAAGGAAAATGGCAGTTCAGAAACAGTTGAAGAGAATATTAGTGAACTGAAAGATATTGCTGAAGAATGTGGCACAGAAAAATAATGAAATAAAAATAGGAAAGAAAGGTTAAGAGACATGGGGAAGGAGTGAGAAGACTGAATCTTTAATCCAATCAGGATTCTGAAGGGGATAATAGGGACAAAGGAAATGAAGAAATACTTGAAGAAAATTATCCAGAATTGTCGAAAGACAACAATTCTCATCCCAAAAACATTAAATAAGATAAATAAAAAAGAGAGCCATGCTGAAACACATATAGTAAAACTGCAGAGTACCAAAAGAAAGGGAGAAAATAAATATTAAAAACAGCCAGAAGGAAAAAAGACAGATGTCTACAAAGCAATGTTGGCTGACTTCTCAACAGCAATGATGGAAGCTAGAAAAAGACAGTGAAATATTATTTTCATCATGCTAAGAAAAATTAACTGTCAACATAGAAGCCTGGCAAGCCTATCTTTTAAGAAGGAGAGCAAAATAAAGACATTTTCAGACAAACAGAGACTGTCACCAGCAGGAGGCATATTATAAAATATGCCTTTTTCAGACAAAAGGAAACTTACCCTCAGTAGAGGTAAATACTAAAGGATATGGGTTAAACAGAAGGAAAATAAGTTCCAATATAAGGACTGACAGACAAAATGAATTGGTGAGGAAATATGTGATAATTACATGAGGATTAAGCTACCATTAAATATCTTAAATATCTTTTTTTCTAAAAAATGATACTTAAGAAGTGAAATTTGAGAGAAAGAAATAATGACAATAATGTCCAGTTTGGGAGGGAAAAATAAACAAGAGAGAATTAAAATATGAGAGAAAAAGCCCAGGTAAGTTGGGAGAAGGTGATCAGAGCATTCTAGAGGGCTCTTGTATTGTTTGGGAAAAGCATACAAATACTGGTGAATGTTAAACCTTGTTAAATTAAGTAGGCATCTTGTAGCAGCTAGGATAACCACTAGGAGAATAGACCTAATAGACCAAAGGCCTGATCAGCATAGAGTGTGCTCCACCAATGTCAAGGAGTTTGTACACAGTCTCAGATCACAAATTGATTAGGTTAGAAATGAATTTAAAAAGCGAAAAATGCGAAATGCCAGATGTAGGTGATGAGGGGATAGAGGCAGCAAACCACATTGCCATGTGTGTACCTATGCAACAATCCTGCCTGATCTGCACATGTACCCCAGAACCTACAGTACAATAAAAATAATAAAAACAAAAGAATAAAAATAAGACTGGCAGGAAATAAGACAAATACAGACTGTGATTATGTCTGGGCAGTGAGATAATGAATGAGGGTTTTTTTTTTTTCCATTTTCAAAAAAAAAAAAGTGAAAAATGCTTATGTGCTTAGCAATTACAACATATTCCTCACCTCTTCAAAAATAAAAGTAGAAATAATAATGGAAATGTTTGAATATACAGAAAAACAATAATGATGCTACAAAACATTAAAACTTGTTGGATGCACTAAAAGCGATATTTAGAACATTACAGCCTTAAATGTTTACACTAGAAAAGAAAAGTACTCAAAATCAATAAGCTAAGTATCTAGATTAAGAAGTTGGAAAGAAAAGAACAGAATAAACCTAAAGAAATTTAAGAAAAGTTGGCCTGGCATGGGAACTAATGCCTGTAAGACAAGCACTGTGGGAGGCCAAGGTGAGAGGATCGTTTCGGGCCAGGAGTTTGAGACCAGCCTGGGCAACATAACAAGACTCCATTTTGACAGCAAATTTAAAAATTAGCCAGATGTGGTAGCATGCGCCTGTAGTCCCAGCTACTCAAGACGCTGAGGCAGAAGGATTACTTGACACGAGTAGTTCAAGGATGCAGTGAGCTATGATCACATCACTGCACTCCACCCTGGATGATAGAGTGACACCCTGTCTCTAAAAAAAAAAAAAAAAAAAAAAAATGATATTTAAAAAGAGAAATTTGAGAGAAAGAAATGACTAACAAAAACAGATGTGAAAGCACACATTTATTGAGCACCAATTATGTGCCAAGCACAATGCTGATATGTATTAGCTTGGCTCATCTTTAAAACAAGTATATGGAATGCATATTGTTACTATCCCTATTTTTATAGATGGGGAAACTGAGGTATAGAGAAGATAAAGCAAACATATGATAGACAAGATCAACAATGCCAAAAGCTGGTTCTTGGAAAAGACTAAATATAGAAAAGGTCCACACATGACTGAAATGAAAAGAAAAACATAAACAGAAAGAGGAGGCACAAAGAGACAGCATTAATAATAAGAGACCATAGAAGCTACAGAGATTAAATAAATAAATAGGAACATATCTAGAACAACTTTATAACAATACATTTGAAAACACATGACACTGACCCATTCCTATAAAAATACAACTTACGAAAACTGACTCAAAAACATATTTTAAAAGTTGTGCAATTGTATATCCATTTCAAAAGCTAGATCGGGAGCAGAAACCGTCCCACAAAAACACTGAGCCAAGACGGTTTTATAACACGCTTTCTCAAACATGCCAGATAGAAATAAATCTGATATTTCAAACACACTTTCAGTTTATGAGGTTAAGAAAACCTGGACACCAAAGCCAGACAAGAACAATATGACAGTGGAAAATTACGGGCCAAGTTCACTCAATAACCTAAGGGTGAAAGTCCCAAACCTAATATTAGCATAAGAAATGCAGTAATATAAGTGTATCATGACCAAGCTGGAGCTATCCCAGGAATGTAAGGTTGGTTTAATATCAGAAAATGAATGTAGATCATCATATTAACAGATTAAAAGAGAAAAAACATACAAATATTTTGATAGCTATAAATAAAATTCAACATCTTTTCATGAATAAACTCCTAAGAATTAAATGGGACTTGATTAGCTAAATGAAGAGCATCTACGAAAACCCACCTACATTGTACATTGTGACACAAAGCTCAAAGCTTCCCATTTGAAATCAGGAACAACACAAGGGTACCTGCTAGCATCACTCCTAGGAAGGTTAGAAAGAAAAAAATTAAAGATATAAGGAACAGAAAGAAAGAAACCTGTCACTATTTGCAGATGTGGTTGTCTATGGGAAAATCTAAAAGAATCTACAGATAGGTAAACAATTAATAAAGAAGTTTAACATGTTTACAGGATACAAAATCAACATATATACTGAATTATATTTCCATGTGTCAGTAAATGAAAAAAGACACCGTATACAACAGGAACAAAAAAAAAAAAAAACAAGCATAAAATACCTAGCAATGACTCCAATAAAAGTTACAGAAGCCGTTTCCGGAGAAAATGAATACTATGTACACAACCTGTTTGACACAGACCTTGGCATGTTGTAGCCCTTGGCTTGTACATCCTTCTTTTTCCACTCCCTTACAGTTCAGGCATTTGTTATTGTCAACCTGAAGTGGAAAAAGACTACGAATATGTCAGAACAATTTCTGTTTATCAGGTGTCATTGACATGTTACTTTAAAAAGAAAGCTTAACATTTGCTTCACACTTTTGAGTTTTCCAAACACTGCCACCTTCACTGTCTTTCATAATGGCCAACATGGGCCTGGGGCAGTGGCTTACGCCCATAGTCAGAGCATTTTGGGAGGCCAAGGAGAGAAGATTGCTTGAGCCCAAGAGTTTGAGACCAGCCTGGGCAATATAATGAGACCCCCAACTCTTAAAAATATATATTTTTTAAAATAGCCAACGTGGGCATTTGAGGAAACTGAGGCTCAGAAAGATGAAGTGTTTTGCCAAGAGATAAACTATGCAGTCAGGATCTGAACCCAGGTCTGTCTTGTTCCAAAACTGAGTTTTTTCCACCACACCTCGTACCCCTTGAACTGGGGCTCATTTGGTGATTAATTTCCCACATAATCATTAACACTGTGATAGAAGCTGGGGCACAATAATGAACAAAGTGGATATGAACTCACTTTCCTAGAGCCTAGAGTCCATTGAAGGAAACAAGCCATTAAATAACTGCTGTACAGCTGGATGATATTGTGCTGTAGGGGCTCAGAGAAGGAGAGCAGGAAGACTTCCTGGAGGAAGGGGTATTTACTTCTAAACTGGAAAAGGAGTATCAGTCATCCTGGTAATGAATGGGGGTGAGGGCAAGGTAGAAAAGTGCAGGAAAGGCTTTTCAAGCTGAAAGAACAGCATGTACAAAGGCTGGGAGGAGGGAATGGTCTGAATGTGGAGTAGTAGGAAGTCTGGTGTGACTGGAGCCTAGACTCTGGTCAGTAAGGGATAACAGACAAGGGATAATCCATACAGGGCCCAGCACAGCAGGCTAAGGAGTCTGGGCTTGATCCTAAGGAAAATGAGGAGCCATTGAAGAGCTTTTAAGAGAGTGTCATTTTTAATTTGGGTTCTAGAGGTCAGAGTGAACTGAGTATAGAAAGATACTGAAGTCAGCACTGGGTCAGAGGAGACCCTCATATCCAGTCGTGTTGCTTTCTGCCCATCTACAGCCCTCATGACCTCATGAGCCCACTCCCAGCATCTGTCAGGACTCCAGGCTGCAGCAACAGACCCCAGTCCAGCAGCTGAGGCTTTTAGAAAGGGGATGATTGGTCCCAGGGCTGACCAAGAGGCTCTGGTATAAATATATATATATACATATATATATACATATGTATATATATATATATATATATCTGCCAGAATCAGATCTTAGTGCCCCAGGATTTTCACTCTACCCATCTTTCATCTTTGTGACGCCCCTGGGCATGCCCCATGAGGCCAGGACAGATGATCCCAAGCAGATCC